>VZRW01011158.1:996420-1102712 GCA_013398125.1 Aegotheles bennettii | reverse complement strand
AAATATATATGATAATATAATATATATGATTACCTTTTTTTTTCTTGCCTAAGAGCCCTGCCAGTCATTGGGATGGCTCTCTGCAAGGACTGGCAGGAAAAGGAGTCCCTCAGGTGTGCCCAGTCAGGTGGGTGAATGTGACAACCAACAAATAAAAGAACCTGCAGCACCTCTTGAGGGGTGACACTGAATGCAGACCATACACCCCCTCACCCAGGGGGGTTATTTTACAGCCAGCTCTACAGGAAAACACCAAATCTGGGTTCCCAGTATGGATCCATTCCTTCTCTGGGCAGGAAAAGCTGGCTATTGTGTCTGTGCCAGATGTTTGCTACCAGTGAACTCCACTGGGAGTTTGGAGGATGAAATAAAAGATCAAAAGCCATTCCAAACACAGACAGGTGATTCTCTTTAAGCATCTGGCCTTGAGCCCTCGCAAAGCCTGGCAGAGGTCAATGTTAAGTGGTCCCTGACTGTTTGGAAAGGCCTATAAAGAAGAATATAAAGTGTCTCTACTTTTAACTAGCTTTATTGCATAGGAGATATAAATTCAGCAGACAAATGCTATTAGAGAAGCACTCCCACGAGTGCTGCATCCCACTAACAAAATCAGCAGGAAGTCTTCAAATGTATGATCAAAACATTGTATTGGTTACGAGGTGGAAAGGTGCTGGGTCTGGGGGGAGAGGTTTGTTTGCCTTTGGGCTGCAGTGTCCCACAGTGCCTTCACCATGATGCTGTGTGTCCCGCCGAGAACCCCAAACAATTCCTCTGGCTGGGACTGCCAGAGCTGAGGTTCTTACCCACAAGATCCCTCGTGCCAGTTCCCTCTGGGGCATTGTTGGACCAAAGTCTTTTGTCTCCAAAGAGGCCTCTGTGAGCAGTTAGAGCCCCGCAGGGAGGCAGGAGAGGGGGTCAGAGGGGCTGGGAGGGAGCAGGGGCCCTTTTCCTTTCAGGACAGGGGGAGTTGCTGTGTGTTTGGGATCAGGGGAACATACTGTGACTGCCAAGAGAAGCCAAGTCAGGGACTGGAAACCTCATAGAAATCTCCCTGAAGGACAGATTTCACCCCAAAATGAAAAACACAGGGAGCTGGCCTTTCTGTGGATTCACATGGATTTTACAGCAAATCCACAGCCCTTTACAATGCTCTGCACAGCAAGCAGAGTGAATTCCCTGGGGGCAGCAAGACTGCACTTGGGCACCCCCGGCCCTAAAAAAGCAAAGCTGTGCTCTAGGGGCTCTGAAGAAGCATGGAGCACATGGTGTCCTGCTTGGACCACAGTAAGGCACAAGTCAGAGCCAGGGACCCTGCAGTCACATCAGCCTGGACACTGATAAAACCATAAAGAAAAGGCACGTGCCATTAGGAAATTCACAATTTCACACATGACATTGAAACAGGGATTATTTGGTGGCTGATTCCCTGCACTGGTCCCTAAAGACTTGGCCAGGGCCAAGCAGTTTGGTTTTGTGGCTACATCTCTCCGAGTTTGGAATCTGCCTGCCTGTAGCCCCAGAGGCAGATGGTTTCCCATAACAAAGGTGTCCTGCCTACATCCAGAAACAGCAACTGAATGGATAAATTTCCTGTCAGTAGCACCTGCAAACACTGAAGGAGGCAGATGAAGGGCCAGATGTCTATCAGCATTGTGTTTGCATAGGATTTCCTTTATGAAATGTTTAACCTGCCTTGCTCTTGGCTGTGGCTGCTCCGAGCAATGAGTGCTTTGGCAAGGACACAAAGTGATTTCCCAGGCCCAACCACCAGGCAAATGTCTTAAGAGCTCTGACAAAACTATGGCTCCTTACGTCAGCTCTGAGGATGTCAATGTTCTCCAGAAGAGCTGGTGATGTGCACCTCGAGCTGTGCTTCTACCACAGCACAGCCCCAGCACTCTGCAGGACCCAGCAGCCATGTGTTGGGAGTAAGTGGAGACCCAGCAGCTGTGCAGGGACCTGGCAGGGCAGGGAGCACCACTGCAGCTCATCAGCCATATGGGGATATCAAGACTTGGAGTTGGTAATGTTGCTTCAGAATTTCTTAGAAGACATCCAAGGATTTTGGAGCCTGAGAGTCACATTTGCTGTATCATCCCACTGCTCTTAAGGAGTTTGCTATGAGAAGAGAGATAGTTTTTCATGTCTTCTCTTATCCCAGGAGCAGGGTTAAACAAGCTATTGAAAATCCCTCTTGTCTTTGGCCTCTTGATAAAGGTCTTATCTAAAGCTGGTTGAAGATAGACAGCAGTACTCTGAGCTGTTGCAGACTGGGCTTATCTGGGAGTGTTCCCTTTTATGTTCTTCAGCCATGTCTGGAAGCCAGTACAAGTGTTTCCATCATCTACCTGGTTTGAAGGGGACATACAGGCTCTCTCCTGTCCAACAGCTCTGCTGAGTGGGCTGGACCTCATTCACCACTGACTGCTGGTGCCCAGACAGAGCTCAGACCCTGGCTCCCATCCTTGTACTCTCCCTAGGCACTGTTTGGAATCCTTTCTTGGCTTGGCCATTAAATATAATTAGATGTCATTTCAAAATCAGAAATCAAGAGGTGCAAAACTGGCATTGCAAAACAAAAACTTCCAGCAAGAAAGTTCCAAGAACTGCTTGCTGACATCCACACATGCCCTTGAACACCTGGGGCTGAGCCCTCTCCAAAAGCCCACTGGGCAGACAGACAGCTTTTACAAGCTTTGGCCTTGCAGGAAAACATAGCTTGTGTCCTTTATTGATGCATGAACCCCTAAATAAGAGGCTGCATCTCATAGCTTACATCTTGGCCAATTTCATTCCTCAGCAGAGCAAGGGACTTCTTTTAGCAGTCAGACACAGCTTAACTTTCTGAAGGTGCTGGAAGTATAATAGAAGGGGATTCTTCCTATTGTGTCTCCGTGTGAGGTCCTGAAAAGCAAGGTTTAGTATTGCAGCTGAATTCCTTCTGAATTGTTCAGCAGGCTGGGAGAGGCTCATGGAGAGCTTCCACCTTTTATCTCAGCACAAAACTTTCCATCTGAATGGAGTCTCTTTAACGGGAAAGTTGTCCTCCAGTGAGCCACTCATTTTTAGGCTGACAGTAACTTGCATTTGGCCACAGATGTTGCCTATTGCAGTGTTTCCCGTTCCAAACATAACAGGGAAACATGAAGTTACTTTGGATGCTGCAGTCAATCGATGCTTTGCATTTGCTGCCACGTTCAGTTCGCTCTCACACTCCGCTCTCGTGCAGCTGCAGTAAAACCATCTGGGCAAGGCAGAGAAAGGAGACCAGAGAAGGACATTATGGGAGAACAACAGCATGGGAAATGGTGACATCTCTATTACAAAGTCAATGTTTTGAATATTGCACAGAGACTCTGGCAATGGGCGTTGCTACTTCTGCAGCAAAACAATCTGGACGTTGTTAGCTAAGCACAAAGCAAGAACTCTCTAAACAACCTGTTAGCACCAAGCAGAGATTAAAAACATCACTCATGTTTTCTGCATTCTGAGAGTGTTAAGGAAACTGGAGTAAGTGAATAGCTGGGTATTCAAATATTTTTTCACAATATCTCACCATCTTCTCTTTAAAGTCTTGAATTTGATTTTTTTTCCCAACTTCCATCCAGCAAGCTCTTTGGCAAAAGAAGCTCAGATGCAGCTTGGTTCCTTAATTACATTATTGGCAGACTGTGGCATTCCTTTGTTATTTTCTTGATCTAATTCCCCAAAAGAGCTGCAAAAAGGGAGAATGGTGGATTAATTTAATCATAGCTTCTTGTGTGGTTAAGTACCAGCTCCTTTATTGTCCACATACATTTGGGTGCTCTGAACTTCATCTCTTCAACCCAGAGTGAAAGCCTCTTTCTCTGTACATTTTTTCCCTTCAGGCTTTATGTCAAAGGAGTGATGCAAAGTAAAGTCCATGTGTTGGGAGTAAGTGGAGACTCAGTAGCTGGAGTAGAGGATTCAAAGCATTTCTTACTCCATCAAGTCCTTCAGCCATAAAACAGCCAGGCCAATTGACCCAATGGATGAAGGACATCTCCCACAGCTTGTTGGAGCAGCTGTAGACACAGGAAGGGTCCTTTGTAAAGGGAATTTGCTGCTATGTTGAAAGTCAGTATTGGAGCAGAGTCTGCTTGAGGTCTTTTGGGCACAGAGGTCTGCAAGCCCCACATCCATGTCTTGCTGAGCATGCATGAATATGTAGAGAGGAAATCCTCCTTGTGACAGGGTAATGGAGACAAATGCTGTACAGGCTCTTTCATCTGGGGCTCCACTTCAGCAGAACCTGCAGTTACTACAAACTTTCTGTCTCAATTAACTCAACACTTCTGCCAAAGAAACCCAGGACTTGCTGTTTGCAGCAGGGCAGATTTATTTTTCTGTGCAGACTTAAACAGCTGTTTCAGACTGGGACTGGAAAGTTCTGGCGTTTACAAGTTGAGCTTTTCCAGACTCCTAACTGAAATGTAATAGTGGATGTGTTAGTTGTGTCTCTTCACCTCTGGATGCCTGTCCATCAGACGTGAGGCCTTCTGTCTTTCTCTCAAGGGGTGAAATCACACTTCTCCCAAATTAGCTTTGTAGAAAACCTACCTAGCTCCATCTAATTTCCCACTCCTCTAGCTCTTTCCTTTGGGAGCTTGTTGCCAGCTGTAAGTCTGAGGCAGCCTTTGCAAATCAAAGTATCATCTAATTAGAACATAAGGTTCTAAAGGGTGAGCAACAATTAACACCCTCTGCATAGCTATTTATTGGGCAATTACCAGCTGGATCACTGGGTAGTCCTGCTTCTGGAAACTTCAAGGCAGCTCTCTACCTCCTTCAAACATCTTCCCAAGAATTGCTCATCAGAGGATGCTTCATTCTCTGTAGTCAACTCGGTGTTAATGTTGACGAAGCAACCTGCAAAACTTGGCTGAAGTAGAATCTTCTCAACTAATAGCTGAGGATTTGTTGCTGACCTGCCTTGAGGAGATGTCTTTTTTGGAGCTGTGGTCTTGTATTCCCAGACAGGCAGTTTTTCACACTGCTGTTGTTAACCTAAACTGGCATATTTAAACATCCCAATAATAAGCTTATATACAATAACTGTGTATTATTGCAAAGCCACTCCTCATTCTCAAAGAACTATCAAGGAAAACAGATTGAAATGTTGTTTAAATCAATAGAAGGGAGTTACTCAAATGAAGGGAGAATGAAGACTAATAAAGCACTCCTGCAGTCTATGCTATAGGAAGGCACCATGAGAAAACATCGGAATTTAGGTCAGAAATTCCATAACTTACACACAGGTCACACATGACCTGGCACACCAGCCAAGCTCCTACAATCTTGCTTAGGCAGAAAATGTGCTGCTCTTCCTCCTCTACACCAATTTAGATTACAATTACACGTAACACAGTACCATTCTGATTGTTTTGCAAGTAACTGTTTGCTGAGAGATTAGAACAGATAATAATGGAGAATACAGGCAACTTCCTTCAATGAATAATTGCAAGATCAACCCATCAGTGTGAGTCTCAGGCAGTGATTTCCAAGCGGCTGCCGGGACAAACGCGAAGTCTCAGGAATGCATAAGCAAACCCATTAGGCACAATACATCTACTTGGAGCAGTGATTCATTAAACAAAGCAGCTTCTGGAAACATGGAAACCATGTTCAGCACAGGAATAACTAATGGCTTTCCCCCCAAAAGCAGAGTAATTATTGTAAGTTGTCACTACTTATAAAGCGACCACCTAAGCACTATACTTTAGGTGGTAATACCCACTCTTAATAAAAATCTCTTTGCCAGGTATATCACAAACCCAAAGCCAATATATTTAATCACTTTCTAAATTTTCAGAAAAAAAAAATAAATATCCCATGGATTGA
Source organism: Aegotheles bennettii (assembly GCA_013398125.1). Taxonomy (NCBI): domain Eukaryota; kingdom Metazoa; phylum Chordata; class Aves; order Caprimulgiformes; family Aegothelidae; genus Aegotheles; species Aegotheles bennettii. The sequence goes on along the minus strand of VZRW01011158.1, from coordinate 1,096,850 downwards.
AGTCTGTTTGCTTGGAATGGGAACTTCAAATAGAAAGGCTGAGAGCGTGCCAATCAGTTTCGTGGAGAGACATTTCAGCCAGGTTCACCTTCTCCTCATTATATACTTGCTCAAAGTGGTTGAAATTTCCATCCTCAGTGGAGAACAGATGTAGAGAATAATTTCTGGTTTCTCTGAAACATGAACAGCATATTTTTGATTGAGGGCTTTGCAAACTAGTTCTTTCCAGATCGGAGGTTTGGGGCCACCATGAAAAGAGGGGCTTGTTGGTCAGAGGTTAGAGAGTGCCCTGATGTGCTGCCCAGAAGATGAGGGGTTACTGGCAAAACCACTGAGACGTGGAATGGGCCCCAAGGAGCCCCACTGAGGCTGCAGATCCACAAGAAATCTTGGCCTTCGCCCTGCATATCTTGGGACGTGAGTAATGTCTGCACTTCTGCTGCTGCTCTGGTCTAACAAATGCCAGGCTAAATGGCTAGATCATTACCCTTCCCACTATGGGACAGATCCAGCTCCCACTGGAGCCAGCTGGAGCCTTTCCATCGAAGGAAGTGGGAGTGGATCAGCCCCATTGCTGCTGCTGTTTGTCCTTGTACGGTGCACGCTGCCTCCCTCCCACCCCACCAGGAGGCAGTGGGAGATGAAGGTCGGCAGCCGAGGGCAAGTGCTGGAATCTGCAGCTATTCCTCAGAGGGGATGAAACTCCTATTTAGGGAAAGAATCAAAGCTAAGAGAGGGTTTTACGATTAGGTCTGGAATGAGGTAAGTAAAAACATGAATGTGAACAATTCAAACCAAAGCAGATGGTTTTTATGTTTCAGCCAGCCTCAACCTTGAGAATTAATGGATGGCACTGCCGAGGTACACCCCAAAATGTGTCCCTGTGAAATGTTTTATCTGCTGACATTGCAAGAATGAGCGTAATCCTGGGGAGGTCTCGTTGCACAGCAAGAATTTGTTGTTCCAGCTACTGTACAAAATGAATACAATGATGGTCCCCACCCCAAAGCTCAATTAGCACTTGAAATTGCAATTATCCTGTGTTCCCCAGCCTGCAAGTTTTGACCCTTGGTGGGGGAGAACAGTGGAAGGCTTGAAGAGCAGTGATGGTTGACAGCAGAGCAGTGTTGCCAGTAGATGAGTGCTTCCAAGAGGCAGGGATGAGCAGGGGTTGTGTTTACAAGCTCTGAGGGCTTCTCTGTGACAGGGCATTCTGAAATGTAATACAATCCCACCCCACCCAACCCAGGACAGGCAGAAGGGCTTACAGCAGAGTATGAGTGAAATTCTAGTTTGCAGAAACTGAACTTCATCAGAGGGCTCTACATTCAACCTCATGGCTTGGCCTCCCTCTTCGTACATGGGAATATTTTGGGATTGATTCTCATTTACAGCTGAGTGCCCCTGTTGTTTGGGTGTATGTTGCAGAAAATAACGGAGAAAAGAAAAACCCCAACCCCCTAAAGTAGGAATGTGGGCAGTCTAAAGTCAGAAAACTGAGAAGAGGGAGAAAAGAACCTGAAACTATTTCTAATTCATATTTTCAAGTGGCAAAGTTTCAAGCTATGTCCCCACTGCTTTAATTTTCCTACTTAGTATCAGATCTTCAGCTGGGGTAAACTGCTCTGGGACCATTGTGTTTTAGGATGAAATCTTGTTCCCATTGCAAGTGAAATTGCTATTGATTCTCCCAGTACAGGGATTGCAGCATCTGTGCTGAAATCTGTGGGTTTCACACTCCACAGGGGGGTACACACTGGCCTCAGATGCAGTTTTCATTGAGGATTTTATGCAAGGAAACATTCCAATTGTTCAAAGGCTGCATTAAAAAATGCTGGTTCTGCAACATTTTTAATTCAGAGTCAAATTGAAGCTAATACCCTTTCACCAGGTCAGGATCAGCAATATGAAAAAAAATGACAAAAGATTTATTGTTAAAATCTGAGAGGTGAGGTCATAGAGGTTAAGGAGCTCTGGAAAACAGAAATCCTTCAGATGCATGTCTGGTTGTTTTTGTCTGAATGGGAAAGTTGCTTTGTTTGAGCTTTTTAAGTGACAGGGTTTGCAGAATGGAAACAATGGCTGCTGATGGAGATGAAGAGAAGTCCCACATCTGAGAACAAAAATGGAACTGAGACTCCACCTCAGGGCAGTGGAGATATCGAGTGCCTTTTGTTTTGGAGGAACTGACCCCTAGGGATTTGAAAGCGAAATACTTGACCTCAAAGAACAAACATAAAGATGTTATTTTTTTAAATCACTGAAAATATAAGGACCACACATAAGGATGCAGATTCACGTGGCTTTCCTGATGAGGAGACAGGGTAGTCTGCCCATTGATGCTCTACAAAAGCCTCTGATGAGCCACTTATTGTCAGTGCCAACACATGCAGAGAACTGTACTCAAAGTGTTTCAAAATACAGAGGAGTGAGGGAAAATACCTTGCCAGCCTCCACAGGGTGATGTGATTAGCTCCAAGACTCTTTGCCTCCTCCACTCTGTCCTTTTCCCAACATTTTGCTTTTTCCTTCTGCTTTTTTGTCACTCTTTCTCCTCTCCCTTGTAAAAACAGCTTTCTTATTTCTACCTTCATAGCTCAAATTGCTGGTGGATCAGAATGGATGAGGATGCACCAGGGGTTAGAACTTTAAAGGGAGGAGCCCCTTGGGTGTCAACTCTGCAAAGACATCAGCATCTATCCCATGGCAATGATATGGAGCTGACTCACTGAACTTTTCCTCAGATGGGGGACAATATTTTGCAGGCTGTGTCTTTCAAGGAATTATCCAATGTGCATTCCTCTTGGATTGCAAGTTAAAATATCTTTTGACAAAAAAAAACATTAGCTGTTCTTCTTTTCTCTAGGATATGTTGAGTAGGAGTATAATAAGAGTATAATTACCTTAAATCAGACATGGACCATGAAGGAAACAGATGCTTATTTCTTTTAGAGATTAGACAAACTTGCAGACTGCCCAATAGGAAGCAGAGTAGAAAACAGGCACTGTATCTCATAAGCATCAAGCAAATTAGTACATTGCTCAGGAAATAAGTAGATTTTATGACTGATAGGAAAAAAAGCTTTTAGTTCAGGCTATAGCAAGATTTCATTCAAGCTGCCAGCCTCTCAAGCAATAGCATTAGGGTCAGCTACACCTTCTAGTTCTGCATGGTGGTTTGAAAGAGGAGGAAAAGCTTTTTTCTTGAAACTACACACAGCAGCTACAGCACAACAACCAGCAGTCTTTCCTGAACTTGCCATTCAATGATTTTGGAGTTCAGCATTTCTCAAGAGCTGCTGATCATCACCTGCATGGACTTCAATGCTTAAGTACCTGGGGAGGACCTGGGGCTGCTCCCCAGACTGGATCAGCCCCAAAAGTAGCATTTTTGCTTTCAGAGTTAACCGTCTGCCATAAAACCAGCTTAGGAGAGGTGGGAACCTTAAAGCATCCCTCTGGCTCCTGCTTAGTAGAGATTTTCTGCTTCATTAAAGCCTTGATACATTAATGGCCTGTGCGTGATTTCAGAGACTGGTGTGTCGAACTCCTGCAGTTCAGGCCTGGAGCTTGTTAGTGTAATTTTCTAAAGATTAGCAAGCATTGATTCCACTGGGAAGCCTTGAGGAAATGCTGTTAATCTCTTCTGACTGCTGCAGCTCTGCGTGTTTACGGCGGGTGCCTACTGGGGTTCTCACTGCTGCTGGGGAGATGTAATTCTTAAGGAAAGTTTTCCCTTTAGAAAAATTGCATCAATTGCAATCAAGAACCATTAGCTAACGGTAGCTTCATTGAGTCAGACACTTCATTTTACTTTTCCCAGGTTGTCTGAGCCCTGGAGGCCTTCCAGTGGAGATAGATACTGACTCAGTTCTCCATTCATTTTCACTAACGTGACTCCTACTGACCACAACAAGCTTGGACAGCTAGGAATTAGGTGGAATTTTTCCTGCTGGAAGGACATCAGATATATTTTGACACAGAAGAGTTGTGTAATATTACACAGTGGAAAAAGAAAACTTAACCTGAATAATTCAATTTCCTAGCCAAAAGGTGGAAAGTACTAAAATAAAGTAGAGGACATAATTCAATTTTCTGGTTACAAAACAGAACATTCGTTGTAGAATTAATGAATGAATGAATGCCGAATCCTGGGCTGGTGTTTACAAATCAAATCTCACAGTACACAGGTGGCAAGGGACAATAAAAATCCTAATTCTACATTAGGCCCACCAAAGGAGAAGCTCAGATGCTGGCTTATATTTTTCATAACTTTTTATCACTTCTGTATGAGCCACGGAGTTAGGGATGTGAATGGTGCCCTTCAGTGCCCTGTTCTGAACACAGAGTGGTTTTCACTGGTTTTCAGTTTGACACTGGTGTAAAGATCAGCTGAGCCTTACACCAGGGGAAGTACCATCAGCTGCACGTCAGCAACCCCCAAAACAGGGAAACAGTGAAACCTGGAAAGAGAAAAGCAAAGTGCCTAAAGACAAATTGTTTGGCCAGTCCAGGCAGTGTTTTCTTATCTTTAGCTAAGCTGGGGAAGTAGATTTGTTGGTCTTGACAAAAAAAAGCCCTCTGTACATTGTAGCAGAAGGAGACCCTGGGGACAGAGAACAATAGGCTTCCTTTGACACAGGGATTGATTACCCTCAGGAAGCATGTGGATGCTCAGAGTGATTGAATCCCAGTATTGCTTTTTCAAGATCATCTAATTATATTACATATTCTAGCACGTCCTTTAAATGGCTACAATCTCTTTTACCACAGTAATGAAATAACCACTGCTTTAAAATCATGATTTTTTTTTAAAGTGGGCTTAGCAGCCAGCACTAGAGCTGTGTTTCCTCTTTGACAGTGACAGTTACTGGGATATGTTGTAACAGTGCAGTGTGGATGCTTTAGAGATGGCTAAATCACATCTGCAGAAGTCTGTGGGAGTAAGAGAGCTCCGTGCTGCTCCTCACTGCTCCTCACCACTCCCAACCAGCAGCGAAACGGCTGCTGACAAGAAGAAGGAAGCAATGGGGCAGTGCTGGGTACCAGCAGTCACATGGGCTTTGAGGACATTATGGCCATTCAGCATTGGAGGAAACATAACTGGCATAAAACCTTTGGTAGTGAGGCCAGATGTACCAGCGAGTGCCACTGGCACACAGGGAGCTCCTCCAACCAACCCAAACCCTTCAGAATTCACCAGCAAAACACTGGGCTCACTGCTCATCCTCACATACCAACTCCTTGCAAACTATAGACATCTTTCTTACACAGCTAAGAAAGTTTGATATTTCCCTTTTCCTCACAATATTTGGGTTTGGGGAGATGTCTGCTTGCCCCATAGCTGTGGCACTCACAGAAGACCTTGAACGTGGGCATCCTCAGGCAGCAGCTACCCAGCACACTGCACGAGCAGGCCCTTGGGAACAGCAAAGGAGGTTCATGGCTGTTTGCTTACAATGTTTTAAAAGCAAAACTATGATTTATGGGAGATCTCCCCTTCCTGTCATCAGTGCTAGGTTGGAGGGAAGCTCTGGGTTGCTCTCTGAGGTTATCTGTGGTTTATTTGTACGCAGCCCTTCGATGCTGAGCTACCCAAGGACACGTTTCCTGCACAGATGCTGTTTTTTTTGCTGAAAGTGATGGATTCCAGAGATCACCAAAGCTAGAAAACTGTCAGCAAAGAGCTTGAGGCTCAGGGAAAGAAAAGGCAGCTGGTGGGAGCACCTCTCCCTGTGGGGACCCTGCCGTGACCTCCACCTCTGGCAGGGAAGCACTGAGGAGGAACGGTATTTCAGTGCACGAGCCAGCTCCCACGTGGGAGAGCTCTCCATGGAGCAATGGCAGAGATGTTTGGGGATGAGGAGGGCTCACAGAGTTTTAAAGGTTTGTGAATAAAGACCGTGGCAGTGGTTTACAAAAGGTGCTTTACTAAAAAGAGAACTCAAATTGCCAAAACCCCTCCCCACCATTGCTTCCTCGATATCGTAGTAATATGTCACAATCCAATTCACATTTTTCTGATTTTGTACTAAAAAATGGCTGTGACCCTTACAGCCTCAGGGGCTGCCCAGCTCTTCTGTGAGAGAAGAGATGGGATTTATGCACAAATTGTTCCTCCTTTTCAAATTGACCTTTGCTACTGTGGATTAAAATCTCAGCTTTATTTACAAACATCAATTTACTGAATAAACTATTGAGGGCTGTAACTGCTGATCAATGTTAAGGCCATCTGAAACATCAAAGCAAAGACTATTCAGAAGGAAGGATTGAAAGAACATAGCAACTTTCCTCTCTTCCTTTCCAGCTGTGTGCAGCAGCGATGGCTCAATCAGTTCAGCTTCTGTATTTTAGAAGTATGGGTTGCAGCTTTTATGGGCTAAAGATTAAACACCAAAGGTGGTCTTGATGGCAGCAAGCACAAATCTCCTGATTCCTCAGAGCTACAGTGCCATTTACTTCTGTGCATGGAATAAATATGGAGGTGCAGACACAGGAGATGACAGGGAGGTTAGACCTGGGTTTTGAAGCATCAGGGCTGGATGGATGTTGAAGGCACTGCATTATCATAGCCCTCTGGGCTCTTACTCCAGCAATTAAAGTCAGTGGCACAAGAAGTCAAAATGGCTTTATCAATACTATCAAAATTATATAAAATCCCTGCTCATTCCTAACTTTATGTTAGCAGAGAGATCCCTTTATCCCCTCAGCCCTAGGAGGTAAATCAAAGATGCCCCTTTGAGATGTTGTCCCTCAGCTTTCTCAGGTTGCAGATCCCACAAATGGGATTTCTCCACCATCAATTTAGATTTCCCTCAGTCCCATTTGAATCAAAAAAGTGTTTTGTTGCTTTTCATTTCAATTCACTTTTTTTTCTTCTTCTTCCGTTTTTTCCTGGCAGGTTGAAAAGATTAAAAGGAGCAATTCATTTTTCAGGTGAAGTCTTTCACTGAACACCCTCCAGTCCAGAATTGGGACACTTGTAATAGATTTCAGATTCACACAAGCAACTGCTCTCTATTTATCTTGCAAAAGAACAAATAAATATGCAAATCAAAGCTATCACTGGCTTCGATTCTAATCAGAAACCATAAATACACATGCAGTTTATTCAGAGGAAACACGTTTTGAAAAAACCTTCAGCTTTCTAAAAGGCTACAAAGCAGTGCAAAAGGAGAGGTGAAGCAGCCACAGTTTCCTCTTGCTCCCACTCCTTTCATACTATTTTACCTTGACATTTACCATTGAACAGATAAATGATTTGCACCAAAACTGGAATATTTCCATTGATGAGAGAGGATGTGTACAATCCAGAAGCATGCTTTGAGGGTGGTTCCTTTCTGTGTTTGGCTACTGACCTCATAAGACTTTTCCTTGTGAGTGACACTCAGATGTAGCCTACAGGATGTGCTTGGCTAAATATAGCAACCCAAAGCAAAAAAAAGGCATTTTTATCAAAATGTACTAAGACGACAATTTCAGCAGGCATGACAGCCTCTCAGCTTTGTTTAGCAACCAAGAAAAAGTTTGGACATATTAGTTGACAAACACATTCTCTGATGTTGACCACTGGATGGTAACGTTACATGGTCTCTCTAGTTCTTGTGGGCAAATAGCTCAGGTCTGGGAGAGAACACTGGGTAACTAGTGATGGACTATCCAAGCTCCCTAAAACAGGCCTTCCCCAGTAACTGTTAGGAAAAGTAGGCTGTTTTGCTTGCAACCACAAGTCCCATGACACTCTGACCCTTGAGGGATATCCTTCCTCCAGTCCTCACCCTTTCCTGCACCTCAGGTCCCTCTCTTGGCTACACATTTTCCTTTGAACTTAGGCTGTGCCAGGGAAAGAGAAAATGAACCTGTAACTTCATGGAGCCAAAGAGCAGATACTCTGGCACGTACAATTTCTTACAACATTCTCAAACTCTTAGCTTTGTCCTAGTCTTGCCTTTTGAACCAAGGTTCTGCCTCAGGTTCCTAAGACTCCATCACACATAAGTGTCAAAGGGCCTCCATCTCTTCATGTCAAGACTGCAGGGATTTTTCACTTTTCTAAAGCAGTCCCAAGAAAAAAATCAAATTACAGGCCCAGAACATTTCAGTAATCTTCAGGTGAAGGTCACTTGTAAGTGTATAAAAGCAGAGTATTCTGTTTGCACAAGGCTTAACCTTAAATGAGTAAGTCCCATGGAAGGATGGTTCATATGCTTAAAATTACAGATGGGCTGTGGAGTTTTGCTGGTTTGGAGTCTTGGACCACAAAACACACAAAGGAGATCTGCCAGGCTTCAGATGAACCACAAGGGCAAATTTAATCTCCTTAGAAATGTGCAGCTGACTTGATACAGATTTTCTGGCACACAGATCAAAGGAGGAGTTGTACACTGGGCTAGCTTGCATCTCCATGTGTGAAATAGATGGAGCAAAATGGAACCAGTGTAAGAAAACAATGAATGGGGTTTCAGTCTATGAAAGATTCCCTATATTTGGTAAAGAGACTGCCTGTTGGCTAGTAGCAAGGACTGGGAAACGCAGGAATTTTGTTGCTGTCTTGTGACTGCTTCAGGCAGGCAAACCCCCAAAACTGCTACAGCTACTGACCTGAGCAGTTTGCTGCCAACTTCTTTCACCTCCTTGGAGAAAATGGGTTCTTTTAGCCCCCTGCAAGAATTGGTTAGGCAGAAATGATTCCAGATGGGAGAGAATGGGATGGCTTTTGTATTCACATCTGTACAGCATACATGGCACAGGACAATCCAAAAGGCTTGGGGAATAGGTGACAAGTTGTGTGGCTCTCTGAGGTCACTGTTGAGTAAAGAAAAAAGCTGGGTTTGTGGTTTCTGATCTGCTTGGAGTGTCTCTGCTGTAGGCATGTGACATGCTGCATTGCTCAGACGTGCTCTCAGGAATGTAACTCCAGATGACACAGCCTGACATTGCCATCAGCCTGCCTTCTTGTCCCAGAGGATGCAGGGTATAACTTTGTGTCTACCTGGACCACTTGATCTAGGGAATAAATGGTGCTTGTGGGAGAATTTAAGCAGCAAGATTGGAATGTGCTCAGAGCATGAATGTGAAGATTCAGAGTTTCTGTGAGCTGTCATAAACCAGGATTCTGTATCCTTCCCCAGACAGGACCCTGACAGCAATCAATAACTAGAAAAATGAAGCCAATTGTTGGTAGCAGGATTTAATATCTCTTCAATATGGTACTTTGTTTTATTTCTGTGTCTGGCTATCATCTTCTGGGGCAAGATCTGGGAGAAGTGAAACAAAATCCAATTTTTGTTGCATCTTCCACAATAGGAGCAAGTCTGTTTTGCACCATGGGATGAGATTGCCCACTGCACAGAATAACTGCTCTGGGCTCTGTTTGTCCCCAGTCCCCAAATTCATGAATTCCTCTAAAATGTTAAACATAGCTCTGTTTTGACCTGGAAAACAAGCTATGCCTAACGGATTTTTAAGGATTAACTTTTCCAAGGTGCATTATTTAACTCATTACTTCGGTGCTCAGCTGAACTGTCAGATTTGGTCACTGTTGTGACACTGGAAATAATCTCCAATTAGACACAACAGATTCTGCTGGGAAACCAGACATAAATCAGGTAGTGCCGAGCGCTGAAGCTCAAAGGGCAGACTGAGCAAAACACACACTCAAGGGTCCCCTGCCACTCTGCATGACCAGACATGATGGGATTTGCTGGGAGGTATGTGATGTGGGCCAGCACTGAAGTGTAGGTGTCAAATTCTTGGCACATTTGCCTTGCAATGCCAGGAGACACCAAGGAAATTCCTCAGCCCTGTACAGAGGCAGGGACTGTCTTAAAGACAAACACCTGCAGTGCCTGGCTTTCTGGTGGCTCCATGGGACACAGCTGCCTCCTTCTGCAAAGTCCTTGTTTCCTTGCATTGCTGGGACACTGGCAGTACCAGTGCTCAGCAGCTCTGCACAGAAATGATACTGGGTTATTCTGGTTACAAAGGGGCTTCAAAGCAGTGCTCACTGCACTCAGGGAGGGATGGTGGCTCCATGGGTTACAGAGCTGTGCAGGACCTTTTTGTTCTGAGTGCTTAATGGGACAACCCTCACTTAATCCTAGCCTCTGCTGATCTTGAAGGTCTCTTCCAACCTTGATGATTCTATGATTCTATTCTATGATTCTAACTTTGAGATTACCAGTTGGGACTCTTTATTCTGAGGCATCCAGGACTTCATACTACAGGGGTTTTTGTCTGTACTTTGTATTCAGCCCTCAGGTAAGAGGTCACTGTAGGACTAAGTAATGGGTTACGTGCCCTACAGCACTGGGCAGTCCCAGCTGTCCTCCCACTCCATCCTGCAGCACACTCAGGTCTCTTCTCATGGTTCAAGTGAGTGACAGAGCAAGTCAGCACACACTTACTCAAGATCTCGTATTGGAGGTACAAGACTTATTCCCTAGACTTGTTTTAAACATGAGTCTTAACCTTAAAATAAGTATTATTTCCTAGTCTCAAAGAAGTCCTGCTACTGCAGACACTAAGCCTAACCAGTGCCACCAGTCCAAATCAGTGTCAACAACAGCTTTAGCTGGAATCTGGAGAGGTGATAAACAGATATTTTCATGTTTCATTTACAAACTCTCCCCTCCCCCCACCAGGAAAATGTATGTTTAGTAAATGCCTCTGTTGACGTAAAGCACTTTTTATTGTTTGAGTTCAATGAATGTCATAGACTTAATTAGTTTCACATTTCCCTAGCAGGAAATAGGAAGCCATTAAAACTACTGCATGAAAAGACCCCTCAATTACTGCTTCTTTGCAGATGATTTCAATTTTGTTCATCTGCCTTTTCCCGTTGGGTGGTTTCAGCAGAGATGTTTGAGGAGCAACACAGGGTGAACTTCTGCACCAGAGAAGTGCCCTTTGCAGATCCTGCTGTTGTGCTGTGCACGTCCACATCCCACTTTAGGATCCCAGTTCCTCAGTGCTATGTTCCCTAATTTGCCCCAGTCTGTGCCATTCCTCTGTCACCAGAAGGAAAACTGCACCTATTTCCAAAACCCCAAATCTCTGGACACCTCTTGTGCAATTCTGGCCCTCTGGTGTGCTGGTGCTTTCCTGTCACCTCCAACTCACCAGGTAACAGTCAGCCTTTCGACTTCTGGTATCATCTCCATAACTACAACAGGCAAGAAACAGAAAAGGCACGAAGAGGATGAGCAGACAGAAAGCCTTTTAACTCGTGTGAGTTCAAAGCAATATGCTCAGAGGATAATGAGGATGATACTGCTCATTTCAGTTGAAAATGAGCCACGTTGAAATAAGCTGAGCCATTTAATTAATGAATATACTTAAAACAAGGAAATAGGGATAAAAATCACTGAGAGGTGGAATTATTTCAACAGATGCTGCAAATAAGGTCCTGTAATTCCTCATGGAAGGACTGTACTGAGCTAATTGTAATGCAGCAATGCCACAAACGGGTTCTTCTGGGGGACTTGATCACAAGGGCTGGAATCAGTCCTTCACTGGGACTTTATTCAGGGACCTCTGAGACCTCATCAGAAGCTGAAAAGTGTTCCATTACACTATCATGTATAAAATGAGGCAAGAACAGTCACTGTGGTTTGGATTAGTGAGCAGAGACAGGATCTTGGCACTGCACTCTGTTTGCCTGAGCTCCTGATCCTATTGCTGTTGACCACATGAAAGGTTCATCCAGACAGACACAAATGTGGCCTCCAGCATCCCAGGGATGCTGTAGTGTCTACATGGTGTCATGGCCCAGCAAACAGACAAGGGCAAGGGCTTGTGTATTCTTTTCATCAAAGGTGATCACTGAAATTCTTGAACTCTGCCACTGCAGATGACAACAGCACATCTGGAGAACCCAACTCTTCCTCAAAACAATTATCCATGATTAATGTCATCTCTAGCTTTTAACCCTTTTCAGAAGTCAAAACACATCTTTTTCTTTTTTTTTTTTTTTTCAGAGTACCCTAGATTGTCAGACAAAGTTCATAATAAACCCTTAAATTCCCTGAAATCCACCCGCTCTGAGATTCTAGCTGTAAACCCTAAAGCCAGGCTTGCTTTGTGCAAGTGTAAACATAAGCTTCTGCAGTGGGGGCCTAGAAGTCAGAGTTCAAATTTTCTTGAGAAATTTGCCATTTGAGGATGAATACAGATGGAAATGTTCATTTTGAGTGAGGCCTGATTTTGTTTGGAAATTTAGTCTATTTACTTAAGCTCTTCGCAGCTTAACAGCTATAGTTAAATCTCTTGTAACCCCACACAGCAGTATCACACCTGCTGGAGTAAGGTACTGGAAGCTGCAACTCACATTTTCTAATTTCAGAAACTTGTTTACTTTCTGATTTGATAGCATCCTATCTTTTCTGATGCTTCATTTCTTCCATTTCCAGTTATTATGGACTCTTCCATTACTTCAGGACTATCAAATACGGTAAAAAATGAATGATGTGGAAATAGATGTTTGGTTCTTTGTTAATACTACTCAGCAGTAACAATCCAAAAAGCATTCTAAAGACTCTAAAAGCCACTCAGAAAGATAGATAACGTTCATTTAATTTATTTTGGTGATGCTGTTAGTGTCATCTTCAAATGTCATAGCATTTTCTCTTCTTTTAAAGGCAATTGAGAATCTGACTGCAATTCTATAGCCATTTTGCTACAGATGTTGATTTAACTTGTAAGGATGAGTGTTTTTATCATGCACAAAATGTAACAATAGAAATGGCCTTGCTGCGGAATACAAGGATCCTCCACCTTCTGAAAGCAAAATGAAACAAAATATTTACTAAGTCTTGGAAAAACCTATTGATGGGAGGTGTCTGACTTCCAGAGTCAGCAAGGAACTACCCTCTTACAAGCTCCTTGGAGCTGGTGGGGGCTTTCAAAGAATATTCTTAAAGTTAGTTCTAGCTAACATATCTGCTCTTCAAACTAACATTCCTCTGTTTCTCCCAGGTTCCCTCATCACCCTACACAGCCAGCAAGCAAATTCAACCCCAAATACAACTGGGAGCAGCTGATAGGGACACGTTGAAATCTGCATTAAATAAAACCAAACCCACACACAATAAAGGTGACAAAAACACTGTGCTGCCCTAAAAGAGACCTAATTATATGTTTTTTCATCTGCAATTAACATTACAGATGAAACAAGAAGGTATCTAGCCCAAAAGTGCTGATGGAAGAGAAAGGTAAAACACAGCTAGAGAATTCTCCTTCATTGCAGTGCTACAGTGAGCAAAGTGGAAAAATCAAGAAGCCAAATTTGATGTGCTCTGTATCTGCCCTATTAGCCTGAGACATCGTGTGAGTTGTCACTAATGGAAAATTCAGTCTATACAAACAGGCAGGGATCTGGACACACATTTGTTAACCCACACTGCAGTTTTAAAACAAAGTTTTAGCAGCTTAAGGGAGAGAGAAATCAAAAGAAGTGGAAAATATGTTGCTTTAGAAGCTGAGCATTTAGAGAACTTCTGTTTGCAAAAAAGTGCAGAAATAAACAACTTCTGGTAGATACTGCCCTCATGCTGCCTTTTAATTGAACTACACAGATCACAGAGAGCTACAGGGAAGAGAAAAGCAAACCGGTGAGGAATTCAAGTAAGTTTTAGGAAGGAATTAAGAAAGTTGCCATCAAGCCAGGACCCAGTTGTAAATATCACAGATCTGAGTACAACATAATGGATTTTCACATATATTGCAGCAGCTCTTACAGATGCCTGTGCAGATCATCTCTCTCAAGCCAGACCCCACACCCTTTACTCCTTTCTTGTATGTGTTATGGATTTTATTACAGATCCCTCTTGTGTGAGCCACCACTCCTGTCACAACACCTGTATGTGTGGGTAACACCTACACATGTAACTCCAGCCAGGACTGCCCAGGATGTCTGGCTTTTATATGAACCACTGAGCCCTTCATAAATGGGACTGTTAATTCTTCTCATTGGAGACAAAAACACTTTCTTAAAAGACTTTGTCTTCAAAGAGAGTTGGGTGCCCCAGGAGTAAGTTCTTTGGTTATGGGCAGGAACTTCTGAACATTTTACCCCTGGTGAAAGGAAAGCACTATGTTATGCTTTCTAATTAACTATTCACTTTTATAACAAACTTTGTTAGTCTGAAGGTCTGCTCCACCTTGCCTAGCTGTTTCATTCAATAGCTTCTTCTCCTTGTCACATTCAATGTAATGGTCTAAAAACCCAATAGCCACTTTACCTGCCCAGTGCCACAGGGCCAGAGCTTAACTGGAGATCCCAGAAGTTATCAGATAATAAATAATTATAATGATCACCTTCAGAAGAGTCCAACACCCCAAAAGCAAAATTTGAGTTCCACTGAAGTCAATGGGAGCTTTGCCAGGAACTTCAAGGCTGGCAAGATTTCACCCAACATTTCTTTCACATTGGATTTAAATAGTGGCTGGTAATGAGGCACTCTTAACATTCTCCACATTTGGGGAAAGAAAAACATGATTAGATTAGAGTGTACAGTTATAATTCACAAATTGGATTGTTAGAACTAGTTTTCCTCAGCTTTTTTTCCCCCCTTCTTTGCCAGGAATAACACAATTAAACCCAGAGTCTCCACACAGAATTAAGTCAGGAATGACTAAAGTAAGGTGGTGTTGGAGAAAGCTGCTACAGACTGCTGAAACAGGGGCCTGATTTAGGGCTCTCATTTCAGATCCGATGAAAGTCAGATTACTTCACATATGGTACTTTACAGAAGCTTACAAATTAACCACAAGTCATCCATGAGCATGCCTTCAGATGGGAAATATAGGAGGAAATTAGTCAAAAAGTAAACACCTCTTTTCTGCCATCAGGTTAATGAACACAGACCATTTGTCTTGCCAACCATGTCCTCAGCTGAAACAAATGGGGTTGTGCTCCTGGGAAATGAGCACTCCTCAGAAAATCTCAGCTGGGAGTACACCAGAAATGTGTCTCTGGTCTTAAGACAGGACCCACAGAAGCCAAGGTGGTGACGCACACTCTGCAAGCCCATGCCACACCACTGCCTGTCAGTCCAATTCCTGGACTGGCTTAGCCCTAACAGTGAGGCCAGTTGAGTCTTATATTCATTTATCACAACACTGAATTCATAGAATCATAGAATCATTATGGTTGGAAGGGACATCCAGGGTCATCAAGTCCAACCTTTATCCCATCATATTCCTAACCATTAGACCATTAGACCGTGGCCTCAAGTGCCTCATCAACCTGTTTTTTTGAACACTCCCAGGGACGGTGACTCCACCCCCTCCCTGGGCAGCCCATTCCAGTGCCCAACCACCCTCTCAGTAAAGAACTTCTTCCTAATCTCCAACCTAAACTTCCCCTGATGGAACTTGAGGCCGTTTTCTCTTGTCCTGTCATTAGCAATTCGGGAGAAGAGACCAACACCAGCCCCACTACAACCTCCCTTTAGGTAGCTGTAGAGGGCAATAAGGTCTCCTCTCAGTCTCCTCTTGATTTATTGAGTCTGCCAGGTCTCTTCACTGAGGACCTCCAGGTATTAGAAACTGAATAGGACACAGCACCTCACTTATTTTCTGACCCTGAGCTGCAGTAAAAATGTATGTATCCACACCCAGAAGTAGATGTTGCATTGGAATTACAGCAGTGGTTGTTCCAGAAAAGGGATTCTGGGGAGAATCTACCCCGTGGCTTCTCAGGTCCATGCAGAGATGTCCATGCACTGGGGAAGGAATAGGTAACAGTAGAGTGGGGTGGCATGGCTGATACAAAAGATGCTCATGGGATAAGCACAACAAGAGGACTATGTTGCCTACGTTTGAAGAAGAAGGAAATGGGGTGATAAACAGAGGAAATTCAGAAATCTGGCAGGTAATTTCATATGTCTTGGAAAGAAAACACAAACAAAACAAATTTATTTATATTTGAGGTTTCCATAGAAAGCTGTTTCTTTGATTTTCTAAGCAAGCATTTTCTTGGTCATGTCAAACTCCTCTAATATTCCAGGTCAGAAAAGAACAGACTGGAAGCTGAGCTGGACATAATATTGTGACGTCAAACCAAAGACAGACACTGGCTGCAATAATGGCTGGAAACGTGGATTTTATTTCCATTGGCTTTCCTGAGTAAGTGCTCCCTGGTTTTCATTAACATTTGGAAGAAATCATGCCGACTCCAAACCGATTAGAAAGGGAAGCCAGTAAATGTAACATGGATTATGGGATCACTGTCTGGATTAAATTGACAAGAGAATGGCTGCAACCTTCACTTTTACAAAATCGTTTCCATTTGTGAATGCAAACAAGTGAACAGTATAGTTACAGCTATATTATTTTATCCAGGCCCATTTTTTCTTTCACTTCCCAGAGTATTACCACTTTTTCTTGGAATAATAAGCAATAAAAATAAGTGGGCTGTAAAATCCAGTGATCTGGATGGATTTAGCCCCAACCTGCTTCAAATCAGCTAATGTTCATGATCCCTGGTCGTGAATGACAGAGATAATGGACCATGGCCAGAAGACTGCTGCGGTCCTGAGAAGGACAGACACTGTTGGGCTTTCACACTCACAGGATGCAGAAGGATGTCTGCATAGGTAGACTTCTGAGGTGAAAATTCACATTTTAAGACTGTTCCTGCCCTTCAAACATCCTTTACTATATCTGTGGGGATGTGGAAAGGTCGCATTTGTTTCATTAAACAGCCTAGAACCAGAAGTATTGAGTTTCTAACTTGCTTTTGCTCAGTTAAAACCAAAATGAGCAATGACATTCAGCATAACCAGAAGATCAAATGTCATACATAGCCTGGTGCCTTAATTCTGCCTGAAGGTATCATGTTTTCATCCTCATCAAGGCATATTTGTGCAAATCTACCAGTGTCACATCCACAGGGAAAAAGAGTCGACTTTGCATTTTACACACAACCTGAGATGCTGTCATTGATGCTAAAGAGAACTATGTAGGCTGTTTAACACAATCAGGCTCCCATACAATTTACATGAGTCTGTTATTGGCACCAGCTGAAATCTCACTAAAACCACAGAATAGTGCTTGACCTTGTATAAGGCTTTTTCTGCTTCAGTGCTTATCAAGAACAAGTTTGCAATGAAAAGACTCATCTCACTTTTCCAAAATGCTTCTGGAAATATGCAACCTTCAGAAAACAAGGTGATACTTTATGCACTGAGACTGATGAGCAGCTAAGCAAGTGTCATTGTAGTATTTCATGTTGCTACTAGAAAAAAGTCCTCTGGCACACTGACTTCCTTGAATTCTTGACTGTAATTGTAAATTTGATCCTTGGATATATCACAAATCATATCAAACTGTCCAGGACAGCAATAAACACATTTCTGAGATAGCTCCCCCATATATATATAGAGAGAGAGAGAGAGAGAGATAGAGTTTGTCCCTGTATTAGATTGATACCTATTCATAAACCTTAATCCATTTACTCGGGGAATGTTGAGTATATACCCTGTATGTATTACAGCCTTTCTCCTTCCCAGAACCTGGAGCACCCTAAGGAGCTGTATATATAATTTTATTGATTCAATAATATTATACTATAGAATTGTACTCTCTCATGCCCTGGCCAGGCTGTATGATCCAAAGGGAGTGAATCTCTGCAGAGCCTATTTCTGTTCCAAGCAGAGGAACAGAGCTGTTAAAGATGGAGTGCTGCTGGTGTGCTAGCCTTTTCCCAGGATCCAGGTCTGAGAACAAAGACATTTTCCTCCAGCAGGGAAGGGAGTCTGAACTTGAGCAATTGCTTCTTTTTTCCACAGGACTTTTTCACTCCAGTGTAAGAGCATGCTTCTCTTTCCAATTCTTTTACACTCCTCAGAGAGCAATCACCTCTTAAAATGGAAGCGATGTCAAAACTCCTGGGAGCACAAGCATGGCCCAAGAGAATATAAATCCTTCTCCCACTTTCTCTCTTAATCTCCACTAAATCCCCTTCCATTATGCTGAATTAGATAACAGGGAGGGCAGTAATATTTCTGCAGATAAGAGACAAGCTGCCCTCAGTTAAACATCCCCTATTATTTATATCCATGTGAGCAATGATTGTGCTTTAGAAGATGCTGGCTCCCCTGGCTTTTTTTTTTTAAACAAAAAACATTTGCATATTTCAAATAAACTTGTGAAGCTGGGGACAGAAGTTATTAGAGTAATGGGAAAAGCCTGATGGAACAAAGCTGATCGAGAACGTGGATTGAGGAATATTATATAACTACAAAATGTTTCCCAAAATCAAGTGAATCGTGCCCTGAATCTGCAGAGATGACATCACCACCTCCTAAGAACTTAATTCCCACAGATCCATTGTATCTTGTTATTATTTACAGGGAAAGCACTGAGTGAGATTGTCTTTTCTGTAGTACAGGTCAGACTGTCCAGCAGTTAAATTAATGGTCAGCTGAAAGCTCAGTGCTCAAACAATTCAACAGAATTATTCATTTGACATTGGTTAACACATGCAAGGGTCAGATGAGAAATTCCCTGTACCTATTAAAATCAGCAAGATCTGGGCAAACTACCTGTAGGAATTGCTTTGATGAATGGAACTTCCCCCTTGGCAGATTGCACACACAGTAATTTTTCTGAATGTGCTTATTATTCTAAATTGTTTGTTCTATCATTGTCTCGGCAAATGAAGGGAAATGGATTGGTAAGAAATGAACACCTGTGGTTATTAAATCTGTATGTTTAGTCACAAAAAGTGCTTAATTCTCTGTTCCTGAATAGAAATCTATACTTCCCCTGCAACATTTGCCAAGTCTATGCTTGCAAAAGGGAACTTCAGCAAGTAAGGATAAAGAAGAAACAGAAACAAGCAAAACAAGGTTTTCCCAGACAGATTATTGTATCTTTTTATATCTCTTCAGCTAGCCACTGCACTAGGTAGCCCTGATGACGTCTCATTTCAAGCTATGAATTGCATCCACCATGCTCAGTCTGTCCCATGCATCCAGATTGTTCTCCCCTTCAGCCATCCCCATTGTCCAAGAAATGAACCTGCAAATCTCCCGTTCCACCTGCAAGTTCAATAAACTCAATATAAATCCAGCTGCAAAGATTTCACAGGATCAGGCAGGGAGATCATGTTAATAATTTACATCTACAGTGTTTAAGCCATATAAATCTCTGCAAGACTGATTATGTGCTCAGCTTTGGCTTCAAGCATTGCTGTGTGAGGGAGCACAATCAGATGAGCAGAGGGAAGGTGTCTCCTTGCCTGCTCCCAAACACTGCCCTCTCTCCTCCCTAGAGAAGTCTGCCCATGTAATCGATTTTTGTCCAAGCCCTGGAAAAGCTTTTTGTGTAGTCAAGGGAAGAAATAGCCTGACAGACTGCTCCCTGTGTCTAATCCTGCAAATCAGGACCAATAATCGTCTTAACTGTCCAGCAGATCTATTTTTAATGAGTGCCACCCATTATCTGACTTTCGGTTCCCAATTCCAGATGTGAAGCTATTGCCTGGTGGCTAATACTGGACTTTCACTGGGACTGTATAATCCATTGGGATTATTCAATGAGATGCTTCCCTCTCCATTTTACATAACCAAGGGGACCTTTTTCATCTATCATCAGAATCAAGTGTTTTCTAAATTCAGGCCAGAAAAGCTGTTCTCTAAACTCACCCACTAATATTTATCCATTTATAAATACAATATACTGTACTCACATAACTAAGCTTCTTATTTTTGGCCTTTCAGTTTTCCAGTAATTGTTGCAATTCAGTCTCAAATGACAATAATATATTTAACTTTTCACGAGATTCAATTATTCCTTGGAAAAAAATAAATTTTAATCATAGCCTGAACCTGATATAACTCTTCAGGGTGTGATTGATAGTACAATTGCACTAGATGAAAACTGCATTTTGAAAGATACACACATAAACATTGATGTTGTCTGCCAGAATATCGATTTGCTCTGAAACATAAACTCACACTGCCTTCCTTTGACTGAAGGAAGAAATCTGTCAGTGTTTTGAAAGTTCAATATGAAATGCCTCTGTTGCAACAAGAACTGAGTGGGAAGAGTTTTCCTGTTCCCTGAAGAACTGTAGGATTTTGGAAATGTTTCATGATGTGCATCAGGACACTGATCAACTCTTTGAAAATCTTCAAGGAACAGAAATCAGATTTCTTGTCATTGGTTCTGTGCAGCCAGAAAGTTTCATTCCTGCAATTTGCAAACATTTTGCACCTATGTGAAGCACTTAAATTTTTTGAGCTGGAGATATTACCTAAAATATTGAAATGAAAGGTTAATGATGTCTAGAAAACCACCGATTTTCTTATTTGGAAAATGACCTTAAAAATAATTAAGAATTAAGCCAAGAAAATACTTTAAAAAATTGTCATTTACCAAAGGGAAAATTCTATTAATTTTAGGTAAGAATTTCTCAGGGTGACTATTTCTTTAGAAATTAATAGGTCTGTGAACTCAGTTACCTGTATTATGGTGTCTGAATTGAAACAGTCAACTTGAATAAGAGCCAGGGAGAACTACTATACCTTGGCAGTGCAATAGCCAGGGGAAGACAGGGTACAGTGGAGGGCAGCTGGCTGGGGCACTGTCTAATGAAGCAGACATGTTGCTACCCAGGAATCTTACAAATATGAAATATTCCCCATGGTTTAATTAAGAAAAATACTGGTACCTGATTTTCTTTTCTGGAAATGGGAAGTTTACAGAGATAAAAGCTGTCCTCATTTTGACTGTAATATTTTTAGCTTTTCCTGTTACTCTCTAAAATCTCAATCTAAAAAAGGGGGGATCTTTTCTTTACAGCTTTTCTAAAAGAAAATATTTCTTTAAAACACCCGTTAGTCAGAAGTGTGAGAACCAAGGGGTTTTACAAATAAAAGCACTAATGAAATATATGTGTCCAGGTTTGACTGTTGTAATTGAAAACAGAAAGCATTTCTGTGATTTCTTGATTACACCTATGCCATGTCTTTCCTTCCCACTTTCCCTGCCATTCTGCCCTACCAAGTATCTCTGCAGTGACCTGCTCATTGCTGATGCCATCCACAGACAAGAGCCTGTAGAAGTTTGACACGTGCCCTGCCCATCCAGAGCTGCTGCAAAAGCTTCATAACTCAATCAGTGGGTTCACCCAGCCAGGGGACACGGGCAGCCTGGGTGATTGCGGAAATGTGTTTCCTAGGAAACCAGAAAATCCTGAAAATGCAATATCACTTGATGAAAATAGTTCATTCAGTGATTTAAGTACCTCCTTTAGATTTAATTTCGTCTCAACAACAATTTTTTTTCACTTTGACTCTTTAAGTAAAAAAACCCCCTCATTTTACTGTTATCCACATTTTTAAAACTGCATCAGAGAGAGTTCATAGGACTTGGGCAAAGATACAACAAAGGTGGCTGCCAGGACTGCAGACTGACCTTTGTTCTCTTGACCTTCTAGACCAGTGCTTCAACCTTTCTATAGATGATGAATTTGAGATATTTTTTAATAAATCCTGTGGTTCTGTCTTTGTCATTATCATGTTTCAATGATTGCCAGGGCTTTCAAACCTAAGGCATATAAGTACTAGCTACCATAAAGTAGTCAGACAGCTAAATGCAATGAGATGGCTTTGTGTGTTTTATCCTTGATTGTTTTTACATTACAGAATTGGAGATATTTTTTTTTAACTCATTTTCCCATGCTTTGCATTTATTGTCATTTGAACAAAGGATATGGAACAAACAATTATGAGATGCAGCAAGAGATCATGGACGTGCAATCACTGCTCACTTAGCAAGTCTGGCTTGGGAAGAGCTGGAAGCAAACGTCACAGCTCTTGTTATGGTGCTGTCTGAATGAGCTATCACACACAATATCCTTTGATACTTCAGCACAATCCCTAATGGACTGAATCACTACATCACTGTAATCTGATTTAAAATGAGAAGTGGTCGTAAACATCTGTTGCATCACTGTCCAGTTTGCTTTGCTAAACTCCTGGGTGTACTGCAATGAAGAAACCACCATCTGTTGTTGAGATCTTGCTCTTTCCACCTTCTGTGCCTCTACTAACAACCTCCAAGAACAAGAAAATTCACAGATTGATTTGGAGGTACAGTAGGACTGAGACCAGAGCTCAGTGGAAGATGTCACATTGCATGGTAGGTCAAAACATCCATGCAGTCACTCATAGCCACCCACATACCACATACTCCCACATAAATACATGAGTGTACTTGGAGAAGCTCTGGCTTTGGAGTCATCCCACAAACATCTGTGCTATTTGCTACACTTCCTCCTCCAAAGAATCATGGTGGTATGGGTCATATTTGGAGGAAGATAATTGACTTTCCTGAGCTGAGAGGGGGGATGAGGCAAGACTGACTGTGAATCATGTACTATGCACTACGAAATAGGAATAAAAGCAACACCAGTTGCTGTACATATTGGTATGTTCATGTCATCTTCTTGCTTATTTATCTACTATGGAGGAAAATAAGCTATAGAAGATCCCTTAGCAGCTTTTTCTGGCTGCTACCAGCTATAATGTTATAAATATCATGGATTGGTAGAGTGCTTAATACTTCATGACCATCCCAGTCAGGCTCCATCTCCACATTTTAGGTTATGGAAGGCCCTTTGCCCTGACTGGCCAAAGATTTTACTCAGCATTTTACTTTAGCCTCAAACATTCATTCTGGATCCCAGTGTTCTCATTTTCCAGTGACTTTTGCCAATGATAGACCACAAAAAAGTCATCAGAGGCATAACATTGTAAAAAGAAAAACAACCCAGAGAAACTCTTCTGCAAGTTGTCTTCTAAAAAAAACCCCCCTGTTCTCTATGTACTGAATTAAAATTTAAAATAAAGCACTTACATGATAGAAAGAGAGAAAAGAACAAGTCACTTGCCTTTGCTGTTTGGCTTCTTGTGGATTGGTTGTGTTGTGCAGAATATATGATTCAATGCCCTCAACAATATTTCACTTTCATGGACCTAAGGGCCTTAGGATTTCAGCAGACGGTTCTCACACAGTTGTTTCAGTCTTAAAATCTCTCTGCTAAGTAAATTCACATAATCCAGTGACAGACTGGACTCTTACTGTGCAGGTAGAAGACATAATCAAGAACAGGACAGAAAATCTCAGACACCTGTATGACCCGTATGCCACAGAAATCAGTGGGTTTCTTAATTACACAGAAGAAGTCAATAAACAGCAATAATGTAGTGAACTATGGCACCGAATGGCTTGATCCCTATTCTAACACAGTGCTTGGCTTGTCCAGCTTGGGTCTAACATCCTTCCATCGTTGTGGTCAGAGAAAAAGGAAATGCAGAGTTGGCAGATGTCTTGCAGAAAGATTTTGGAGGCAACATCGATGTGTTTCATCTCTCATTTCATATTCCTTCAGTAGTTAAGTGGGATCAGTTGTGGAAGGAGGACATTTTTCCTTCTAGTTTTCCAGAGGCTGATCCTTTTTAAAATAAGGTCTCTTTACCTATGCTACAGCTCTCTGGCCTGTGGCACACAAGTTAGCACATCCATGGATGTGGCCCCATGCTGGGAAAAGCTGCTGCAGCATCTTGATACCAAACTCACTCTCCCTCCCAAGGAACTCAAGGAGATGGGCCTCTGCTCCCTGCTATATACTTTCTCTTAATTACAGTGAAACTCAGACCATAATGTTTTATATGTTTCAAATGTCACCTTACAGAAATCCTCCCTGTGTTAGCACAGGCTCCCCAAACACATCTAGTGTAGATGCTTAAATATAGGAATGATAACATTGTACAATTCAACCTCCTTCTCCACAGGAGCCAGGGACCACCCCCAGAGAAGCTGCCTCTCTGCCCGGCCACACACACAAGAAGAAAATTGAAGCTTATCTTAGCAGATTGATCTGTGATGAGCGTTTCAGCCCAAGAATCCAAAGTCTCAACTTGGCTGAACTGGTATAACAAAGCTCTCAAGAGTTTAATGAAGCCAAATCTCATCCCTGTTCACTGTTTTCCAAGTCAAGGGCTATTGCATTAGTCTGTGATACCTGTAAACAGAGACAGTTTCCCACAGATAAAACACCCAGCCATTAAAGCCAACAGACTGGATTTACCTGGGTAACTTTCCTACTCTTCTAGATAAGCATGTGAAATAATAGACAAGCAGACACTTCTGCTGTTCACATTTACAAACACACTGGCACTCGTCCTGCTTTCCGCCCCTGCTGTGCAGTCACTGCTCTAAGTGAGAAAAGCACATTCATCTGTCCAGAGCCTCCGGCGTGCTTGGGTGGAAGGAAAATAAAAACCAAACAACTAATCTTCAGAGCAAGGGTTGAGGACATGCTGAATCAGGGGTGAGCCTTCATATCTTGTGACAAATCACGGGCTCCAGCTGTCCTCCACGAAACGGGAGGGAGGTCAGTGCCTGTGCAGCAGATACCTGGCACCTGGTCGCCACTGTTGCCTAAAAAAAATGATTGGAAATGCTTTATTTTGGCCACCACTGACTTTGTGCTAACATCTACCTTCCCTCCTGCTTCTTGGCTTCTGTTTTGTAATGTTGCCTTGTTGAACTTGGATGCCTGTAGGTTTATGGAGCCTTAGGCAAACATTAGCAGATCTCTCCCTTGTTTCTAGCCAAACTATTTTTTTAATGCTATTTAATTGTGTTATTTAAAATGATATCATAAGATTACATCTTTAGCTAAGATATAACAAATATTTTAACAGGTTTTGTTTCCCTTGTCTTGTTTTTCATTCCCTGACTAGCAACTTTACTCAGTGCCTTATGGAAAAGATGTTGCAGAAAGGTCACTGCATCCCTCAGACACTTCCAATGTCAATTATTTTTATGCCCTCATTTTTCTCTATCCCATGTGATGTTTTTTTATCTCCTCTTCTCATTTTACTGTTTCCTTTGATTATCTGTCTTCTTTCTCTTTCTCCTTTGTCTTGAGCTGCAGGTGTCCTGCAATACCCCCAGTCCTTCCAGCTGCTTTTGTTTTTCAAATCCCTGCAGCTGCAGCCAGGAAAAAAGCAAGAGGGGTGCATGTGGGAAGCCAGGAGCCAGAGGTGGGCAACCTGACTGAGGACTGTGAGGAACAACAGCCATGAGAAACGAACACACTCTAAACATAACTTGAAAACACAGCTAATGATGATAACCAGAGAAACTGAGGGGGCTGAAGTTGAAAACCTCCATTTAATTTCAGTGCTTCCTGGTCTCCTCACTCCATTGAGATCCTTTCAAACTGTGTTAACTCTTGTGCTCCTCAGACAGGCAACTTCCCCACTACCTATAATTAAGCATCCTGCTCACACAGCTCCTAAGGGGTACACCAGGCCCTGTTTCCACAATGAAGGAATGATTTATTGCAAACTGACACACCAGATGGACATACAGCTCTCCAAAGACGTTAATCCCAACACCCATCCTCTGGTTTGTTTGAGGCAATCACAGTAATGAGAATAAATGCCTCTGGCCTGACAGAGAGCAGGCGTTTGGTTACATTAACAGCTAGTTTCCCAGCCAAAAGTGATAACAAATTAAATAGCCATCTGAGATATTAAATCATAAACCCATGTACCCTGGCACAAATTGCCATCTGTAGCTTGCTCACTGAGGGTTTGGTCTTCAAAGACACTGAGTACCTCAGCCCAGATCCAGCCAAGCACGTGAGTGAGTGGTTAGTTATAAACACATCATAGCAGCAGTGAAGGCCAGGAAACCACTCACATAATGAACATTAAGCTTGTACTTCACTGTTTTGCTAAAGTAAAGCCAGAAAATTCAACTGAACATTTAATAGATCTATAGACACTTAATATCTATGTGAACAAGCACCTCCTTAAGTAAAGTGAGCAATGAGTCACTTCAAATTTGCACTATTAGGAACCATATCGTGCAGTAGCCTGTATTACTTTACAACAGCTAATATTTAAACCTGAAGCAATAAAATTATGGTAATTCAGAGAAAAGATTGGACATGAATTTCTACCATGATTATTTTAGCAGGCCCCACGAGCAGTGTTTGATTTCACGTTTCTGAGCTTCACAAGCTCCCACCTAAACATTTGCTCTGCACAGCAGCGCAGTTGAAGGAATGTCAGTTCTGAAACAGAAAACCCCACTTCTTGAGGTCTCACAGGTTACTACTCAGGTGTTCAAGCTCTCTCCACAGAAGGTAGCTCTGTGTGAAAACGTTTCACCTAAAGCCATTGCTGCTAAACAAAAGAAAAAGCCAGAAATCACCAGTTCCACAGGTGTGAACTATCTGTCTGGCCTGCAAATAGCATTTCCACTGCAGCATCATTGTATGGAATATATGCTTTAAGGTTTCACAGCAGCAACACACAAGATTANTGACCTCATCCATGTTTACAAATATGTAAAGGGTGAGGGTCAGGATGATAGAGCCAAGCTTTTTACAGTGCTGACCAATGATAGGACAAGGGGCAATGGATGCAAACTGGAGCACAGGAGGTTCCATGTGAATATCAGGAAAAACTTTTTCACTGTGCGAGTGCCAGAGCACTGGACCAGGCTGCCCAGAGAGGTTGTGGAGTCTCCTTCCCTGGAGACATTCAAACCCTGCCTGGATGCGTTCCTGTGTGATGGACTCTAGGTGACCCTTCTCTGGCAGGGGGGTTGGACTAGATGATCCTTTGAGGTCCCTTCCAACCCCTAGAATTCTGTGATTCTGTGATTTTCAATTTTACTTTCCACTCTTTGGTGCTTCCCCTCTTTTTTGAAAGTTTTTGGTCCAGTAAGTTGGTAGTTCTGAGAGTTTTAGCCTATATGACATAAAAAATAATAATAAAAAAGAAATTCAGCACTAAGACAATGGAAAGTTTAAAAATGTATCCTAAATATGGCTTTCAGAACCAAACAGGAAGCAAGAGATTATCTCCATATTTTTATAAACCAGTAATAATTTAGAAAGTTTAATTTGTGATTTAATGGCAGGTGTTGGCAATACCATTGTTAAGCACCTTCTCCATCTATATGAAATCCTGTTGGCTCATTTGACTTGCTGACTTCAATTTAAGTACACGGCTGAGCACATTCCTAAACCAGAGCTGTTGGCTGGAAATATCCCAACAAAACTGAATTTTAAGGTAATTGATCTCCAAACTTCTCCAACAAAGTTCCCTGCTCTACTTGCCTACGCAGCCAAACTGAAACATTTTCTGTATGAGAAAGAAAAGCAACTGTAGATGATTTTGATCATTGTTTCAAACATCGAAGTGGAAATTGCAAACAACTTCCAATAGTTTCAATACTGAAAAAATGTCCCTGTTCTTGTACTTGTTCTACATTAGCAGTGTGTTCATTCCATATTTAAAATCTAGTGCTCTCCAGCATGAATGCCTGGGGAGAGTGTGAACACCACAGTGCACAGACATGCGAGGGGATAACAGTTCTGTCCAGTAAGTGCCCATGGCAGATGCTCAATTCCCCAAGAGACTGGGCCATCAATTAATGAAGAGTTATTACTCTTGCTGCTGTACCCTCTTCTGTCATCTTCATTTTGCACTTACATTGAACAAGACCTTACCCGGGGGCCCTCTTTCTGCCATACTTCCAAATGAAGCACTGACTCAGTGACTGTTGAGGAATGTGTTTCGTGGTGAGTTCACCCCAGCTGCCTTCTCCTTCACTCCTCACCAAAGAACTTCTATTTACAGCGAGCAGAGATTTCCGTATCTGCAAACATCCATTTCTGGTCCAGGTCAGGGACAGCTGTTCCCAGTGGAGATGTGCAGAGGGGGCCTGGCAGCTGAATTATCATGTCATACAACACATGAAATGTTCTTTTGATTACTGGGATGGGGCAAAGTCCCCTTGGCTCACTGATAAATCCACATGAAATACAGAACTGTCTGATTTGTCAGAACACCTCTGGGGTTCCTAATTAATACCACAATGCTAAAATATGTATTTATGGTACTTCCATTATAAAGGCTTTGACAAAGTGACCCATTTGTCTATATATAGCTTAGGTCACCCAGTTTGATTTTACTAACTTTCTGCACTCATCAGTCTCTTGATTGGCTTCTGCTACCTCGTCATGTGCTTTGTGGTGTCATTAAGAAAACAAACCAGTAAGACCTACTGACTTTGATGTCATCCTCTCCAGCTTTGTAATTCATTTCCCTAGAATTAAATATAGCGTTTAATTTCTTTGAAATATTGAGAAGACGCCTTGAGGCAGACTAAAAGCTTTTCTTTGTTATAACAAATACCACAGTGACTGTACTGCCTGGTTATCATATCAGCAGGCAGATCAATGATACCAAGAAATGCTGGTCCTGCAATTCCTCGTGAGCCCATGGGGAGGGCACTCAGCATGATTTCATTTTTTCTATGCCGTTACATTTTTTTTTAATAGATGGTCACCACTTCCAGATGTCTATAAGTATTAGAGCATTGAAGCAATTCAGTACTCCCAAGAACTAGCACTGTGTAAGCAGAACAGATGGCCAGTTCTACAACCTTGGATGTACATTCTCCTGACGTGTGAGATGGAAACTGCAGTGCAGGAAAAGTGAGGTACTGGGCTCTTTATTAGCTTTATCGGGTGACTGACATTTGGCTGGAAGACAGTCAGGCTATTTCTGATTGCCATGTGTGCTGCTGCTCATACCTCAAATGGAGATGAAAGTGTAGAAAGATGTGAAAACTATCATGATGTAACAGACAACAGAAGGATGAAAGTCACTGGTCTAGATAGAGGATGATAGAATCACATATGTTTAATTCAATATTGAAGGACAGCATTGGCAATGAGTGGACACATTCTGCTCTGTGACAGAATAACCAGTTGGCTCTATACAAAGAAGTGGTATTATACAAGTGGCAACAAATTATAGTAAAGATATAAAGAGATGCTTTGGGCTTCTTGCATCTGAATGTCTAGAAGACAAGTGGTAGATAGGTTTACATATAAAGAAGTAATACCTAGACAGGCAAGCAGCTGCCAGGATTTCAGGCAGATTTCAGATACAGGCCTAGAGCAAATTTTTCTCCTGACTTTCATATTATTGAAATAAAAATTGCAGAGAAATAAATTCAGCCCTGCCATAGCTTTGTGATTTAGCAGCTCTGACCAGTAACAGGTTTTTCACAAAACCTTTCAACATCTCTGCAGAAAGAAAACCTAAAATTGTGGCTACACTGGTTTATTCAATGATTAACTAAAAGCATCTCTATTCCAATGTAGTTCTATTACAAGAATAACCTGTTCTCTGATGTGTTACTAGAAGCACGCACATTTGGATAATTTCCATATCTTACACTGAACAAGAATCAGATAAAAATTTTCTGCCCACATAGCAGAGGTCAGCTGGGAGCTTTGCAAAGATGTTGAGCTGTATGAGTAAAAGCACCCATCTCCTGAGCTGAGGCAGCTCAACTTGGCAAGGCAGGACTGTGTTTGTTGTCGATGCTCCTTATTGCTGCCTTTCACCTTGCATTCCACTTACACCTTCAACTTACTGAAGTATTTGCTTTCTCTGGGAAAACATGTCATATTCTACAAGTGAACTGGCCATGTCAGGTACTGCTGGAGGTGGTACAATGTTTATGTGTGGAAGGAATAATTCTTTTCCCTGTAAATAACAAAGGCATTATGAGATTTATCTCATTCCTCAAAAATACGTTGCATTAATAATAAATAGTAATAATAATAAAAATTATTAAAAATAATAAAAAATGTAGGATGATACAGTAACACTTACTCCATGCTACTAAGATTCCTATCTGATATGTTAGATAAATTTCTTTCAGTAATCCAATGGGACTGATCTGTGTGTTGATGCAGAGTGACATCTACACGAGTTATTTGCATGAAACTCTGGTTTCCAGTTTCTGAAGTCTTCTGCTGGTTTTAATTCATATTCGCTCTTAAAATTGTACATTTTAAATTAAAAGCTTTAGAAGTTCCTCTGCTGTATTTCCAGAAAGGATGACTCTGAATCTTGCTCCAGTGCTCATATTAAAGTTGGGTTGACATATGAAATGAATCAGTGATGCTTTATGTTGTCTTCCATGTACGATACTTAGCAGCGATACGCAGGTTAATGTCTTTGAGGCTGGCAGAGTGAGAAATAAGAGTACCCCTGAGAGTGCTTCCAGACACAATCACAACATACATTCTCAGTTGGACTGGGGTCAGTTAATTTTATAAAGATCATTTACAATCCAGGCATTTTCCTGACAGCTATTCTGTGTTCAAAAATTATTACAGCTATTCCTAACCACAATAACCCATCATTCAAGCCAGTCTCTCCTTTGCAGACTCAGCATATTACTGGGTTGCCTGAACTGATGCAAAAACTACACAAACATCCTCAAGGGTTTGATCCTTTCTTAAGGTGGTACCAAAATTTACATTATTTCTGAAAGTTCAGGATCAAGTTCTGGTTTGTGCTATGCAAAGTCCTGCACAACAAAGCAAGTTCCCATCTTTCGCATCTGAACTATTTTGGTGTCTGTGGAAAAAAATACATGTAGCCCAGAGGTGTAAAGAATATTAGAGCATATCTCTTGAAATAAGAGGAGAGCTGTAAAGCTGACAGGAGAGCTGGAAAACATCACTTATAAGGAAAAAGTGGAACTGGGAATGTTTAGTCCAGACACTAAAAGGAGTTACAACAACCTTAAGCTACATGAGATGATTTTGGTGACCGTTCTTCTCTTCTCTTTGCAGTTCTCCATATTCACTGGTGATGGGTAAGAAAAAGCATCTTGAACTGCAGAAAGGAGTTTGTAAACTAGAAAAAAACTCAACAACTGTCTGCCTGCTGTTAAGAGAGATCAGCACCAGCAGCACAGGAATGGGTCTACATGGGATGTTCTCTATTTGCCATTATGGCAAGGGGGGGGGAATGGCCACCAAGGGGATCAACTTAGGCAAGTATCTGTTAGAAATGGGATAGAAATAATTTAAGCCTGCTTTAGGATCAAGATCATGTGGCCTCTAGAAATTCTTTTCCTCCCTCTTTTTTATTATTCTGTGTTAAGTATAACTGGAAGACTTCTGCAGTCCCTGAGGAAGATGATTCTGCGACCGCTCAAAGGCAACAGCATTTCTCCCAATGACAGTCTCACCCAGCAACAGGGGATGTATGGATTGTGTTAACTGTTCCTGTGTTCCTCAGGGAAGTAAATCATGTAAATGATCATTAAGTAAATCATCATTAAGTACCTCCTCCCTCGGTTTCTTAATAAAAATTGTTGTGGTAAAAGCGAACTGTACTCAGTGGTCCATGGGGCAGTCTAAAACTAAAATGCTTTACACTGAGACTTATCTCCTACTTATTCCAATCCACAAATAATGTTCAGTCCCACCTAATGTTTACAAACCTCCGCAGTCACACTGTCCTCCATCCTAAAGAAAACAACTACAGCACATACACATTTTCCCCCAGCGTGTAGCTTATGATCTGGGTACTTGCCAGACTGCCAGCATTTCCAAATTTATCACATTCCCCTTGTTCTGTCCCTCTGAGGTGTTCATGGTAGGCTGAAATTATAATCCAGGTATTTCATTTTGCACCATTATGTCATTTATTTTAGAAAGTCATCCAAAAGAGGGGGAAAAAAAAAGAAACATTTTTTTTTTATGTGGAGCACGTCACTGGAGCAGACAATGTCCTCTTGAGCTACTTGCTGCCTTCCTTCTGCTTCAAAATGTCATTATTTAGTTTTTATATAATGCATGAATAGACACCACAAAATCCAACAGGAGATTCGTAGCAATGAGAAAACTCACCACTGAGCAAACTCCCAGTGAGAGCAGTGAATGCTTTGCGTGGCCACAAGGTAGTGGGATTGACACAGGATCAATGGAATCAGGGTTTTGACCCCGTTACAGAGGTCAGAATAGATGCTACAGATGGCTTTGCCTATAAAGCTCTCGCTGGCACTCGTACACAGAGGTGTAGAGACATGAATTCCTAGTTCAGTTAATGAGCAAGCTGAAGTTGCTCAGCTGGTCTTTCAGAATAGAGAGTTATTAAGGACAGAGCAGTATGGATGCTCAATAAATGCTAATACTTGGAGACTGCCACATCCTCTGTATTCTCAGTACTCAAATTCTAGTTGCTACAAGAATACCATGCATTTGAGATGAACCACATTGGCTGAATCATGCTCTGTAGAAGCCTGCTGACAGGTAAGAGAGTGGCAAATTCAGGTATCAAATGCAATCATATTTCTTAGAGTAAGATGTAGTCACATAACTGCTTCATTCAGAAACTTCAGTTTAGTGTTGTCTGTGGATATATTGAATACACAAATTAGTGCCTGGGCACCCTTATAATTCTTCATCAGTGAAACAAATGCTTTCACACTTAATTATGGCAGAGAACTGTCAGAAGAGCATTATGAGACACAAAGAAAGGTAAGGATTAGTTTAGTTTTGCTTAATGAGCACTGTGCTGCCAGTGCCAGGTATACAGAAAGCCTATCTAGAGCTCAGCTCCACATAAAACACAGGTCAGCAGAAGTTAGCAGGTGAACTGTATACAGCTCACTGCCCTGTAACCACAGGCTGTAACTGAGCAGTTTTAGTACCTAACAGTGCATTCAAAGGTTGTCCTGTGCCCTGCTTATACAGCTAGAGCTTGCTTGTACATCTCTTTTTCCTTTTTACTTTACAGATCTTTTCTTAAGTGGACAATAATGGTTAAAAATATAACCCATTCCCCCAATTTTTAAAAAAATCAGCAGTTAGAAATAAAACACATTCTTAAGTTATTGCAGAGGCTGAGCATTAAAGCTGCCACATAAATGGACTGCAACGATGCTCAGAACTCAGAATTCAGACCAGAAATGGGTTTCATTCTGTCACTTACTGTGAGAGATACAACAGCTGGAGCAGTTTGATGAACTTGTCAAACAGAGTAATTAATTAACTTCTGCCTTGCTCACTATTCTGCTGTTCCCGAGGCTGCTAGCATCATTAGAAGTCTCAGAGCACTAGAAATCATAATAAATACACTAGTAAAGTTTGTTTCTCCTCTGAACACTTAGAAAACCCCACTTAAGAGGATGGCAGCTTGACTAATATCCACACCTGGAACAACAACCTGTCTCTGAAGTTTCATTGCAGTCCTTCTTGGGTTGAACAACATCTCTAGATCAGCAGAGATTATAAATTTACTAGTGGACTACACAGCAATTAAGTTGCTTCTAGCCCTCAAAATGGCAATATACCAGATGACACTTTTTTAATTAAAAAAGATATTGAATTTGTTTTAAAATTTAAAGTCTGTGACCAATTTGTCCTGAGTTTTAAAGACAGGCAGCTACAAAAGCTACATAATAAAAAGAACTGGGAATGTTTTAAAATTCCTCAAAATGTTTTTTGTTTTGATCAGTGTTGGATAACGTGAATGCAGCACAGGGTCCTGGAGGTGCTGACTCACACCTGCAGTGACCACAACATGCTCAGAGCATCTCCACAGAGGTCCCTGGTAGGGATAGGGCAAAAGAAGGACACCAAAGAGCATATCTTCAACCTACTGAAGCCCTTGGCTGCTGCTGACCGTGGTGGGAGGGAGGTCTGGAAGGTGAAATATCTCCTTCCATGCATTTTGGGCAGCAGGGTGAGAAATGGCAGGAACTCAACTACAAAGTGAGACCATGCCCTGGTCAGAAAACCCATTCAGGACACACTACAAAGTCACCTCCAGTTTCTCAGGGGTGCTGAAGCCAATGAAATTTTTTCATTGGCTTTACTGGACTTACATTTTAAAAAATACACATATACTTAATGCATTCACATTGTCACATAATCTTAGACACTAAGGCTTGCATGACTGCAACTCCTTACAGGTAAACAAACATCACCTAAGAGTATAATCTCTAAAGTATTGGGATTGTTTTGCTAAGCCAGCCTGTAGCTGCCAGACCTGGGCTCATGACGGTCTGAGATATGGGCAGAAGTACATGTTCCTTTTCATTCTTTTTGAACTCAAATATAATCCTGAAGATATTAAAATATTCATGGTACTAAATATTTAAATTCTTCCACCCTGCTGGCCTGGATACTTCTCCATTCACCAAAAAGAGAAAGAAAAAGAGAGCTCTAACATATGCAATAAACATATACGAAAAGTTAAACAGAAAAAAATGTGTGTTCAGCAAACACAGGTGAAATAACAGCTTGAGCTGAATGGTGATAAAGCATTCCCTGGGACATAAAGATGAATATATTACGAAGGCATGACAATAAGAAATTACCTTTCTCACTGTACAGTGGCACACAAAGAACTAAGGGCCAAGGCCAGCTCATTTTACACACCTTAAGGGTTAGATTTGAAATTTAGACTCAGATTTGATTCTAGAGCTCTTCAAACCAGGGTCACACAGTCATATGCCAGAGGCCTGCTGTATTTTATCAACAACACCTATTTTTCTTTCTTAGAATATCCCAACATGGGCATGGAAGGCATTAGTTAAACTCACAAATAGTCAATGGGCCAGACACATTTGGGTTTGACTAAAGGGCAGATCTATTGGAAATACAAAGGTGCAGATCCTCAGGTGAGGTAACTTCCCCATTTTTTTAACATCTTATTCACGGGAAGTGGAGAGGGGTGAGAGAAATGTGAGACAATGGATTAAAACAGATACTACTGGAGAGCCCAGATATAGAAAGCCCTCCTTGATGGGAATTTCCAAGCCAGGTACTGGTGACTGACATGTCCCAAGAGCAGGCTTTAAACCAGACTTGAGATAACTCGCAGGGTTTCAGATGGGGGAGCTCTTGCTTATGAAGGGAACTGCCCCACTCTCAACCAGGAAGGGTATTCTCAAGTCTTGATGGGTGACCTTTTAACAGGGAACACTTGCTTTGTGAAATATGTTTTAAGAACCACTAGACTGAGTCCCCAGATCACCTATTCTCTTTAGATATTAACTGAGGCATCCAGATCCCCTCTCATACTTGATTTTTACTGGTCAGCCTTTATGTTTTCCAGAAACATGTCAGCCAGAATTATCCACAAATCCATGAGAACGTGTTGATGTCGGTACGCTGAATGAAGACACATGAGCAAACATCTTCCAGATATGTTCTTAAAACTAAAGTAACAAAGTTTATCTGACTCTGGAAGCATAAAGACATAAAAAAGCCAAGCAAATAAGAGGCCACTTCAACCTTGGCAGTTTGACTTTCAAATGCAAACCCAAAGCACTCAAAGCAAACGGAGCATTTCTTTCATTTCCAACCATGTGAATGATGCTGAATTAATATATAGGTCACATTTGAAAGGCTTTCCTCCAACATTAGGCCTTTGAATACAATTTTTTGTTCCTTAGTTCTTTCTCCCATTCTCTTTTCTATAATCCTGGGGTATACGAAGTACTTTAATCCTTTAGATCTTCAAGGTTTTATTCACCTTGATACAGCTGCAATCACATCACCAGGTGACTTTACTGCAATCCCAAAAATTTGTACTATTATTCATGATGCTGTGATCACCACCAGGAATTCAGAGCTCATGGGGAAGAATTAATTAAGAGTAAGTAATTTTCCAGAATAGTTTAGAAATACA
Organism: Aegotheles bennettii; assembly: GCA_013398125.1. Lineage (NCBI taxonomy): Eukaryota > Metazoa > Chordata > Aves > Caprimulgiformes > Aegothelidae > Aegotheles > Aegotheles bennettii. The sequence continues at coordinate 1,061,292 of VZRW01011158.1, read as the reverse complement.
GTTCTTGGAATTTTAACTCACTGAGGGCAAATTGCCCCAAGTTATGAAATTTCAGAGATCATTTCATTTTTAGGATTTTATATGAACCTTTGGAATTTTCATGACAAACTTTTAAATCAAAATATTTAGCAATTTTAGAATTCTTGTGTTTTATCAAATGTTCAGAGTACAAAATGCATACAACATTTTAAAATGTATAAAATTTGTATATAGACACAGATACCTTGAATGTCATGGTTATTTTTTCTTTGCACAGTCCTGTGGTGCCACGTGTTTCACATTTGCAGCCATGTAGCTTCAGAGTAGGCACCCAGTGTGAGCAAAGAGCTGTGATGAGGAGAAAGGACTGACCTTTGCACTGGAGTGAACATTGTTCATGCCTACGTGAAGCTTTTTATTCTTTCGCTTAAATTATTCTGCTGGAACTGATTTTGCTCTTGCCAGTAGGGTGTAGGCAGGAAATCAGCTTTTGCCAAACAACAAACTGATCTTTTAAAAAGCTGATGAGATAAGTAGTATCTCAAAAAGCAACTCTGATTGTGGCAAGCAGCCACACGTTCAGCTCTGACCTTACTGAAACACGATGGCAGGAACCTGGACATGGCTTTGTTTCTCAAAACAGCCAGTTAACATAAACATCAACATAAAAAAAAAATCAGGGAAAAATAAGTTATTCTCAACTTTTGCATTAAAAAAGTGATCCCCACCCTTACACTTTGTGATGAGTTTGAACTGGATGGTTCATGTGCATGTTTTGAACCCAGAAATGCTCCACAGAGGGGCACGTGGAAGGTGCATCTCGTTTCTGGGTCTCTGTTGGAAGAAGCAGAAGCAAAGCACTGGGCTCCTCAGGAGACCTAAGAACTGAAGTATCTATTAAAAACAAGCTTTAGATTTTATAGTGTCACTTCATTCACTAGGAATTTCTATGCAATTTTCAAAACCTTTCCACACTCTGACCCAGAGATACTTAACACAGGAAAGCCAAACGGGTGAGGAGCCATGTTACACAACTCTCCTCACCTTTCCTTAGACAAAGTGATTAATATGAGCACAATCTGCCCGTGTCACCCACATGACAGTGCTCTGCATCTGTGCAGCCATATGATTGCTTAATCTGCCTGTTTCGTAAGATAATTACTGAATGAGACATTAATATTAGCCATAAGCCAGAGCCTCAGCAATTGCACTGGCTGGTATTTTGCTAGCATGTCTAAACTAGTCAAGTTCAGACATCATTTTGTAAGGAATTTTGGACTCTTCAACATGGAAACTGAAAGGACAAAATTAGGACTGAGCCTTAAATCTGCTGCTTGTGAGCTCTGAGTCCACAGTCAGTGCAACCCTTTAATTGTTAACACCAGACAAGCCATTTATAGAACTTCCTCCTGATTTCTCCAGCTAATAAAAGAGCCTTAACACTCTCCAAATAATTGTATGGAAATAGAAAATGTTGTGAAGTATATTAAATCTACTTTACAGGAAATTCGAAGGCTGAAATGTTATCCAGAAAATTATTTCTGCACTTTGTGAATCAACCCTGCAGAAATGTTGAAAGCTCCCCATTCCTTTTCTAGTGAGAGCCCAGAAATTTCTTAAGGGAGACAGAGCTGTGATTTTGCCTCCTGAATTTCTCAAAAGCAGGTAGGATATATCATTCATCATCTGTGATGTGCATATATCCTGCAGTGGGTATGTGTATCTATATGTATATTTATTTACACACACATAAAAGTAAGTTCAACACAAGTAAAAAGAATTAAGAAAATGAAGCCATGCAGTGTTACCCAGTAGAGGCAAACAACAATTCTTATAAAACATGCCTGAAAATGATCCATAAAAAATGGCTCTGAGGAAATGTTCCTTCTACATCATGTTCTGCATATACACTGCTTGAAAACAAAATGCTTTAGAAACAACATAAATATGAGTATTTGTCATATTCCTCTCTCAGTAAATATCTGATCCTTGACAACGCAGGAAAAATACTTTCATTCCTAACAAAATGTTTCTTTCCTTGTTTTCTTTGGATATATTTATTGCCTGCTGCCAAGCCCCTGATTGACTCCTCTGCAGACCAAGGGCCTGTGATCCGACACCTTGTGATGCTCTTGCACTGCCAGGGGGTGAAGGAAGCCCCGGGCTCAGGTTTCAGCATTGTCAGGGGGCACAAAGGCAGGCAGGAGGGATGCAAGGGCAAGGCGGAAGGAGAAGATCATCTGCTGGGCAAACAACACCAAACAGGTCGATTTCAAAACAAACACGATACCACTGAGAAGATGGGTGCTTTGACAACAGCCTTCTAAACCTCCTCCCCTGCAATGATTCTTTCCATGACTGAGTCACCAGTTTTCGTGATGACCTCTTGCTGCTCATGACCCAAGAGGAGACTTCAATCAAACCACTGCTGTTTGATTAAACCATTAACAAGATCTTTGACAGCAGCAGGGCTGTATATTAAAAGGAGAATAAACAGCCTTTGGGAAGAGAGGTGTTTTGCTTCATTAAATGGCAGAGAACAGTTCCAAGAACTGAGCAAAACCAAGACTTGCCAATGAAGAAAACTAATCCTCTGTCATGCAGCTCTACTGATTCCAAACAAAAATGACAAATTCACAGAACAGGGTGTTTTAACACGTTTGAGTTGGCCCCAAATTTCTGGCTTCTTCTCATCTTGCTGTTTCCCAAAGAGGTGAGGGCTCACTCTCACCAGACAAGGTTCCTACCCTCAGCTGGAACAACCCAAGTGTGGGTACTGCTCTGGCTCAGCAGCTGACTACCTCCCAGGTGCTTTGGGAACATTCCCACTTAGTTCCTGCTGGATATATCTCTGGATTAGGTCATTTTAGGAGGCAAACTTTCCCTTTCTGAAGGAGTAGGGTGTCTGTCATGGGTCAAATGACCCAGAACAACTTTAATAACAGTTAAGTAGGAAACAACTATCCCTTAAAACAATAAGATTAGCAACAGTGGAACCAAACTGCAAAAGGATGAAACAATGAAAAATATTGAGAGTAGCATCCACCCTAGAAAATCACCCTTTGACAAGATGTGTGAAACTTTCTGAAATGAAGAATATTGCCATTCTGCAGCTGGTTTGTATGAGAGTTGAACCTCTGATCAGACTGCAGTTCACCTATTCATGCAGCATGAATTTCTTAAAAAGAGTACACACTACCTGCCAGCATAGGGAAGGGAAAGATTCAACAGAGAACACTTCTGTAAAAAACAAATACTGGGGTAAACCCAGTATTTCCTGCTCCACTATGGAAGGAGTTTGATAAAGGAGAAGTGCAACTTACACAATAAAATAATGTTGGACTGCAGGGTGAGTGCTTCTGCACCAAATTTTATCATGCATTTTTCTATATATATCAAAATCAAACTTCCCTAATAGCTGATTGCTTTGGGTTGTTTGGATCAAAGGCACTGGATATTGCTTTAATTGTTTTATTGTACTGCTGTCTTGGACAAGTTCAGAGGTACTGAGACTCCCTCTTTCCATAAATACTACAGTTTCCTCCAAAATGTATTTTCTTACTATTTCTTTGTTGAGGAGCTCCTAGAGTTTCATAATAGAAGTAGCCCCTTATGTACTAGGTCTCATGCAGACACATACTGACAGACAGCTCATCTCCCAACGACTTTAAATCTATGGTGAGCAGAAACATCATCAGTCTACAGTTGGGAAACCAAAGCACAAAGGGTCAGATCTTTATTTAAATGCATACCTGGGGAATCAGGAGCCTCAGGAAGCAAAAATGAGGTTAAACTCAAACATGTTATTTGGCATCCTCGGGTAAGAAGGGAACTCTATGGCACAGACTAAGCACTGAAGGATTAAAATTAGGTTTCCTTGAACCCACTCAGTAGGACAAATAATCAGCATAGCGGGCAGCTGCTTTTAAGAAGATGAAACTATGGGAATAGTCTTACTTACACTCAAAGCTAATCCACTCACAAATGAATTTGGCTGTTCTTTTCCTCATCTTTATTTGAAACAAATGCTAAAAGGCACAGCAATAAGATCATTTCCCTGATAATTATGTATTGAGCTGTGAGGCAACTGACTGAAGAGATTATGGTTTCTGCATAAAAATGATCAAACATAATAATAATAAATAAATGCTTTGGAAATTTTTTTATGAGTAATGTCATGAAAATGTTAATAATGAGCCAAGTGACACTTTTGGGGGCTTTTTCATGAATGTAGTGTCTGAAATGAGTTAGTCATGAGACTGTATTTTTGAAGAGTCCACATTCATACTAAAAGACAATATAACTCTGCCTAAAATCAAAAGGATGGATAGGTTCTATTTTCATCTTTAAATCAGCCTAAACAAACTTAACTGTAGCCAAGTATATCTGGAGAAAAGATGGAAAACATTTGCTGACATTGTGACATGCCACCCACAACCTTGTCCTATGAAGGGCACGATAAAGGACAATCTGGAGCTGAGGAACAAGCAGGGCAGTGGGGCTGGGTGAGATGGTCACAAGCACTTGGCTATGCCAACAACTCTAAAAGGGCCATTGGTAAATCAGCATTCTGTATTCTGGGCATGCTTGGGCTCAGTAATTAAAAATTGATTTTTAAAAATTTGAATTGAATGGGAATACAAGAATACAGGAATGCTTCTATCTCCATATCACTTCTCCAACCAGAAGAGTTTGCCCCTTATAACAAATTCACTCCGGCTTCCATATACTTAGCATAAAAAATCAAAACAATTATTGAACAAACAGTAAGTGTTGCACACAATTTTTTATTAGAGTTGTAAATGTAATGAAATTTAAATCTTTTTAAAAGGAGGTATTTTGAAGACTACTGTATCTTTTATTAAGTTGTGTAGCTTCTGACTACATAACTGCAATCTGCTCTTGCTCTAAAGACACCCTAGGGGAGATTAATGGTGTGAATCTAACAGGACAACGCTTCAGAAAAGCAAAGAATTATCAGTGGAATTTATTAATAAAGGATGAAGTTCAAACATATAACCATTAGCCAATTAAGTCCATTGCAAATAGATTCTGGAAGAGACTGCAATTCAAAGGACTCATTAGCTAATACCAGCCAAACTCTTTTCCTGCCTGAAGTGAATTTAAAGCTGAAGATATGAATGATGCCAACACTTCTTCTCTACAGACATTGCTGCATACGATCTACAGCTCAGCATTACTTCACTGTAGTCTAAAACATTCAGCTTTGGCCTTGGCCTGAAAACATATGGTGCATGTTTTTCTCAAACAAGTGCTGACAGATTTTGCTTGTCATGTCCATATGAACATTTTCTACTCACAATTAACAGGACAGCATCCAGTCTGACTGAAATGAGCAGAGTAATCTTGGGACAGAAGTGAGCAGGATTTGACCCTTAAATCATATATATCAGGCAACTGGCCAGTTAATGACAATTATGGGAATGCACTCAAGAGTCAGTGAAACCAGAGAGCAAATTTTGCCTTGAAAATGGTAAATGTTTTCATACAATACTGAAGTCCAAACAAATCCACAGTGCCTGGCTTAGTCTGTTGCATCTATTTCAAGGGTGAGTTTTCTGAGACACCAACCATCTGTTTGTCCTGTGTTTTTACCAACCAAGAGGGTGTTCAAGACTTTTTCTTGGATTCTTAAGCTCTGCTGCAACACCACTAAATGACCAAGTAATAGCAAATACAATTTTGTTTCAGATAGCAAAGAGCCAGCATTGATTTCCAGACAACGTTTGTGTAGCAAAACAGTGGGTTTTGCTGGAAATACAGCAAAAAACATCAGAGAAAGTACATGGCAAGGTGGATGCACTGAAGAGGTGGTTGTATTTCAATACTCTGAAACACTTCTGGCTTTGAGTTGGAATATAAATTATGAGATAATATCAGTTTACATAAAAATAAAAACATTTCTGTAACAGTACAATAATTATCAGCCCTACCAGAATGTGAATCTGGAATCTACAAGTCCTAAAGCCCTGCAGCCAGCCAAGATATGTTGGAATATGAAACTTCACAAAGCTGTTTCTTAAAATTAAGATCTCACCGTAAACTCAGGAAAATAGTATACCACTTTCAATTTCTCCAATCAGCTTTAGTTCTTTCCTTCTCATATCATTGGGAATAAAGAACTTGTACTGTGGTCCAAGCTACGCTCTCTGTGCCCTTGGGTCCCTTTTAGCCCTTGTTCATCACCAAACTCTGCCTAAACTTCGTGACCAATTCTGCTGACAATGCACCAAAGAGAAGAGGATTTAGCAGTTTTTCTGCTATCAGGATTGCTTCCCCAAAGCTGGAGGAGAGCATCATTGCCAGTACCAGCAGCAGTTCTGCCTCTGAGTTCAAGCAGAGAATCAGAGGTGCTGAATAGAGTAGTACAATTTTTCCCTTGGTCACTGTTCAGAGTAGCTGGTGCTTTCAGCTGATGCCCTCTGCTCATCTTGTGTTTAGGTCACATCACCTCAAGTACTCTCTCCCTGGTTTTATCTGCTGATGTATTTACAGATGAAAGGAGCAAGCACCTGCATTGATTTTACCAGCTTTTGCAGTAGCATAGGATCAGGAGGGCTCAGAGGAGGATACAATCCATGATACACCATACTGTCACCAAATGATTAAAAAGATGCACTATATTGCCTGGTTCTATCAACACAGACTGATACACTGAGATGACTCTGGAGAGGAAAACAGTCTGTTGAAAGTTCCTCTGGAAAGGACAATTACAGCAGTAGTAGTACAGAGTGGCAGCACCAACAAACCACAACAGCAATCAGAGTGTGGAGAGCTATGAAAACTCATCAGGTATATTATTAGGAACCAGGGAGTTGAAGGAGCCCATCAAGAGTGATACTAGAGAAAGTTTACTGATACTTCTGCTGCCTGTGTTACTTTATGAGCTTGTAACAATTTGGGTTATTTTATTCTAATCAAAATCTTTTCATATTTCTAATCCCTTCAGCAGATTAAATATCACTAGAGTGAAAATCAACACCCACGCACAAAGCCTGGACTCATCCGTTTAATTTAGTTATCTAATTGAAGTCATTAAGGCTGAAAGACAGCCCCTCTTGACCAGCTATACACCCAGTAGAGGACAAGCACCAAGAGAGACTCAGCCTTTCTGAGATCTCTATCACTCTCTATGTTGTTTCTTGTTTTCTGCTGTGCAAATAAATAGCCCGGAATGAATGCATTCCAAATTAGTCTCCTTCATTAAGTGAGAAGGATCTATGCCAAGTGCTGCCATTTACATAAGTCCTTCTACAACACTGTTAAAAAGGGAAGTTCTAAAGAGCCACATCTTGGAGACAGAATTTGTCCTAGGCACAGTCTGTGAACAAAATGTATGCACTAATATGAAATTACCAGGGATTTAAAGTTGCTGCAGCCCATGCCCTAAACCAAGGAATTTTTACTGAGGGTAAAAACACTTCAACTAAATATGATGATAATTATATTCATTGATGATAATTTCTGCTTACCTTGAGAAAAGGGGTGTATGGGGACATGTTTACTGTGTTTTTCCAGGTGAAATGGTTAAAATGAACTACAGGAATTCTGACCAACACATGAAGAAATATTACAGCCACAATGAGCCTTTGCATTCCGTTTTCCATCTCGCTTGCTGCCATATATTTATATGGAACACAGCTGCCTGGTTACTTCCCAGGCAAGCAATAAGACACCAAGTGGTAATTAAGTTACCTGACTCAAACATCAGGGGTATTCTGAGCCACAGTAATACCTCAGCATCTCACATACCTCTCATGTCCTGTTGTTTAATTATCAAAGGAGCAATGAAAAGGAGCACGGGAATGAGGTGTAGATGAATATGAATTATTGAAAAGGACCAGAAAAAAAAGCACTGCAGAAACAGGAGTATCTGTCATTTAACCTCCACGTAAGAGGTTTTAAAGCACAACTGAGAGCAGTGAATGTGAAAATGCTCTGACTGGTGTTTGTACTGCTTAACAGAGAGTAGTGGGTGTAAGAGTTCCCCCTCAACTTACCTCTGTGCAGCATGGAGTGGTCCAACACTGGGGGAATACCCAACAGCACCCAACATGTGCAGCCACCTTCTACACAACTATCTCCTGTCATCACTGCTTCAGGAGGCACGTCAGGGAAGGTCAGGGAGATACTGGCGTTCTCCAATGCCTCTTCTCTGTCTGACCAGCCCTTCTGCAGTTTACAGCAGTGTACATTGCCCTTACTTGACCCAAGGGTAAAAATCATTCTCTCAAACAACATTCTCTCCTGGTTACACCAAGGGCTTGTGCTCATCTGGACCAGCTGCTGGCTGATAACACCTCCTGGCAGGACAAAACCTTTGGGTAGAAGAGCAGGTTCACTGGAAAAGCTCCTCTCCCTTCAGAAGCTTAAGTGACCTTTTCAGTTATGACATTTTCTATGACTAGCCCGAGCATTCAGAATAAGATTTTGTGTCTTTATCTGATTCATTCAAAGCAATATTTCCTTTTGGTTCACATTAACACCCATTCAACAACCATGAGTGGTTGTCATGTCACTGATAATCTTTTAAGTTCTTCTTTACTTTTATTCCTTTTTTTCATAAGACAAAGCTTTCAAGTCTTTAAATGACTTTGTCAACCCCACTTCTTTCAAATTCTGCAAATCTTCTTCAAACAATGAAATCCAAAGCCACAGGAACTGAAAACTTAATACAACTTCCATCTAATCCACAATCCTTAGCATCCTCTTTTTAAATATCTCTACGAGTATCTTTTGATTAGCTTGGTGGATGGACTACATGAGTGGAGCAATTTTATGTTTTGCTTTATGCTACCCCATCATATTATAAAACCAAACAGCATTTCTGCTTTCCAGGCATTTGCTTTTCATTGCATTCATCCCTTCCTATTTATGGATGTTTTTCTTCAGATTAGTCCCCCATAGTGGACATATTAGTCTGTTTTTCCCCAGGTTCAGCCTAATTTTATTAATGCCTACCATTTTCTCTGATCTCTCCAGCTCTGTCTCTGTCTCTCTATCTATCCTGCCAGACATTTCCCTTGATTTTATCATTAACTAATGCATCTTTGTAGTGTTTACAACAAAAGCTGGATTATAAACATGAATCACATATTCATCATTGCCCAGCCACTCAGTCAGACCTTGTCCAGATCAGTATGCTGATAATTTTAAGATTACAGTGAATGAAACACTTTCTGATAATTTTTTCCCCTTCAGCACCTCAGCACTCACAGCTGATAAGTCCTCCTGATTTTGTAGGCTAGGAGGAGGCACGGAATACAGATTGAGAACAGAGTGATCAGTTTGCTAAAGGTAATGGCCCAGAATGTCAGCTTTGGGTGGGGAAGCTCACAAGGGGCACCTGTACCTTCCTCATCCCTGCACCACTGTGTGCCAAGCCAGCTCTCCAGTGTACCTTAAAGCAATCTAAAAGTTCATCTCCATGAAGGGCTGACAAAGCAGCCAGAGATCAGTGAAAAGTGAGAAATACTTACCTGTTTTCAGGAGGACAGGAGCTTGAGCAATCCTATAGGTTTTGCAGTACTGAAGCTTTTCACTGCAGAAGAAGCCTTGTGGTCCTGTATGCTGAGAGTAGTCTGCCCTTGTGTTGCTAATGCAAATTTCCAAACAAATGGGGGAGAGTTTGTAGGCAGGAAAGTGCAAACCAAGGGCTTACTTTTGAGAATGGCTCTGCAGCTCTTAACTCACTTTTGAAATGTGAACCTGCAAAGAGTAGGTGTTGTCAGGTAGATTGAAAAATGGATCTGACAAGGAGGTGTGAGGGAAAAGCTCTGTTTCTCACCTGATGGTGGGCTTTTCAAAAAATGTTCAGGGTTGGCCTAATGAAGTTGTCTCCAAAGCAGATGGTGGAACTCCCAGAACCAGCACAAGGAGGAAAAATTCTCTCCTTTCCTCTGAAAGAGAAAAGTGAACCAGTTACTCAGGGCCCAGTGGATGGAGATCTTCTCATGGGTTTGCAGAGACTGCAATGTGAGCACAGTCTCTTTCTACTAGTTCCATACCAGTATGATCAAATCATAGTATCTTTGTACTTTAGCCTGAATGAGGCTAACATTTCATTGACTAAAAAAGATACAGATCTCAATAATGAATTAGTTAAGTTATTAAGAAGAGCTTAAGGATACTTTTTAACAACTGGGTGGTACTATATGCACAACTTCTTCTACGTATATTGCTTTTTAACACAAGGTCTGGAGACTTGGGAAGAAATATAATTGGAATGATTCTTTATTTTTTAAATTTAATGCATCATAAATGGAGAACTGGATTTATATGGTAATTCATTTGAACAGTATGGTATTAGAAAAAACAAGATGAAGTAATCAATCTCACCAGTAACAACTACAAAAAAATTCTCATAGCTTCCTTCACTAGTTTTAAATGATTCAAGAAATAAATGCTAACAGGAGGGGGGGGGGAAATCAACAACATTCAGTATCGAAACCCACCTCACCTGCTTAGCAATTCACATTTTAATCTAGCAGTTCGTCACAGTAGCTAATGTAATTTTAACACTGTTTCTGCTTTCTATTCCAAAACTCCAAATGGACCAGTGCTCAGAGATGGTAGAAAAACTTCTTCCTCAAGCACTCAACTTGCATGTGGTGTTCAGGGGTGAGACTAATCACCAGAACTGCAATCAGGAGCATATTGTTCTCCAGATCAGGTGACGAAAGACTGGAGATCGTCTTCCTCTAAAGCATCACTCTCACATTACCTGGGCATATCTCACTTAATCAATCTCTTGCTAGTGGAGAGATAATAGCACTCAGCTTGAAGCCATGGCATTCAGCTCTCTGTTTCCTCCGCCCATGTCACACAACATTTTAATCCCCTAAAACCTTTTAAACCTAAGTGATTCAGCCCTTATGCAAAATTAATTTGGATCGACATAGAAATGATTATCCATTTGAAATTAGTTTCTTTGGGTACTGTCCATTAACAGGTATCATTTTCTAGACAGTCCAGAGGAAATGAGCACAGAAAACGTTGGGAAACTTCTCTGAAGTGGCTTCCTAGGTTCAGTTTCCATGCACAGAGCAAAGTGAAAGGACACAGAAGTCCATGCATTACATATCATAAACCTTATTCTACTTTTACCTAGCAAAGAAACGCCCTGAATAGTTCATTTGCTTTAGTGGTATTTTGCTTAGTGAGAAGTGGCTTCTTTTGGCTTTCATCAAACTCAACGGAGAAAAAAGAAACAACTTTTACAAAGACAAAGATGGAAATAAGGAATAAAACACTGCCAACAATACGTGACTCCGTCTTCCAAGACAATTTGTGGCACAAGGGTAGCATGGATCATGGCTGGGGTTTCTAAGGGCCAGTATGAACTAGCAATACATTATGAAAGTGCTTAACAAATCAAGGGTACGCACTGCCTGATTTACCACATATTCCTGGGTGATTGCAGCATTATTCTACTGGAATCAATAATGCTGCAAGTCGGTAAGACTTGAATAATGAAGAGGTGAATCGAGCCCTTTACTGTCAATTTAATTATCCATACAAACCAGGCATTTGGCAAGAAAGGGTATTTCCATTGCTCCATAAAGACAAATTATGAGGAAATAAACAGGAACATCAAGCTAACATTGCTGGACTGAATAAAACGTTGGCATAAATCCTGAAAGTTTACCTTGCAATGTGTAATATCATAATTAAACTAAGAAAAGAAGGCTCAGTTATTTATGCCCAATGAGTAACACAAGGATCTGGAAAGATGCTGCATTTCCATGTAACAAGGCTATCTAAATCCAATTACTTCCAGAAGTGTCAACCACCTGTGAACACAATGGAAGCATTCAAACTAATTTCTGAGTGTTAAAATGCTCTTTTCAATCCCATGTCAAATATTTTGCAAATAAATGAAAAATTATTTTATTTATCATAAGAGTTCATGTGGCACAAACGTAAAGAACCTGGGAAAGGTCAGGACTATACATTGACTGAGGCTTAGAGAAGAATTAGCCCTCACAGATAAAGGGCTGTATACTGAATTGGTAAAAGAAACAGCATCCAATAATTTTGTGATGGAATTCCATCAACTGAAGATTCAGCACTGGGCTAATCCCTAAGCCAATGAATGAAGACTGCACATGTTTTTAAAATTTCTTTCTCTTTCTTTCTTTCTTTCTTTCTTTCTTTCTTTCTTTCTTTCTTCCTTCCTTCCTTCCTTCCTTCCTTATTTTTTCTCCTCTTTTTCAGTGCATTCATATTTCTGTAAATAATTACTTTGATTTACACTTTTGTTTTCTCTCTGACTTTAAAAGCCTGAAATGCATCTTCTGTTATAGATGCCAGGCAAAGTAATTATCTTTGTGTTATATTTAAGCATTACAAAAAGCCCAGTTGGGAAGGAAGGAAGGTTGACAACAGTGCCTTTATTAAATCATATGCCTGCTCCCTGCAGAAGGGCTGGAAGCCCTACAAGCCCATACAATTTTAGTGTACAGTCTACTCCTTTGTGAGATTGCCCATTATATACAGACATCATTAGTCTTGAATATATATACATGCATATACAATCAGAGTTTTGCCTTCAGCTCTTTTTTGCTGTTCTGACAGAGAAATACTGGCAGGTAAGCAGTGCATGATCAACCCAGAAATGCATGGCCACACTAGCAGAGCCCAGGCCACCCTCCTCAGGCTTCTCAGCATACGAACATCTCCACAGGGTCACACCAGGGTCTGTGCAGCCCCCGTGTACATCATCTATCAAAAATCTAGGAAAAAACAGAACAGGGATTGCATATACATCAGGATATTTCCACTGAAATATCTCCCTGTTGCCAAGCAGTGTGTGGGTTACTAACTCTCCATGCCAGACAAAGGATCTACCTGGTGGACCTTCCTCGCATAAATTTGCTCAGTCTTTTTCTGAATACTTTACAGTTTTGGCCTCCACAATAGCATGTGCCAATAAATCCTATAGTTTTATTATGTGCTTGGTGAAAAAGGTGCTTGCTTCTGCTGTATATCTATATTCTGCATAGAGCTGCTGCTTGATACAGGATTCTGGCATAATTGTAGAGAACAAAAGAGAGGAGATGAAATCACAGGTATGCAAGCTATTAAAGCCAGTGACATTCACTGGCTTTCCCATTTTCTGCAGCATTTAACTATTATCAATATCTAAATAATAACCCTATAAATGATTTCATTATTGAACTATCTAAGAACATTCTGCTCACTGTAATGGATGTCTCTGACCAGACTCTTCCCAGGGACACGGGAACTGCACTGTCATATCTACAAGGTTTCAAGCCAGACTAGTAGATCTTTGTGTGTGTGTTTGAATTTGAACTCAATAAGAGTTACACCATCAATTACCATACAGCCTAGATTGAGGCTTTAAGCTTGGCTTACATAGGGTCTAGGCTTAGTCCAGCTGAAAGAGCCATACAACAGCGTGCAATTGCTTTGTCCCTGAAGCCATCTGAGTAAAAACTACCTCTTCTGCTCATCTTTCTTCTCAGCTCTCTTCCCCTTGTTGTACAAAGGGGATGCAAGAGGCAGGTCTAAACCAAATTACAGTAGAATGGCAAAACAACAAAAGGGGGGAAACAACAGGGAGGAGACAGGAATGTCATTTATGTCAACAAATAAATGAAGCATATGGAAACTTCATTCAAGGTATAAAGGGCATGTATAAGAAGTTGATATGACCAGATGGCTAAGGAGCAAGGAGAGTACAACTCCAGAAACTGTAAGGGAATTAGAGAACAAGAAAAGAGAATAAAGATTATGAACTTCATACTGAATAGGGCAAAAAAGTGAAAAAAAATCAACTCAGCAGAGGTTTAACTGAAATGTCTTTCCCATCTGGGGAGAGAATTCAATTTGTGGTGTCAGCATTAATGGTTTTAGATACTCCACTACTAAGGAGGATCTCACACAGATGTGGTAGCAGGGTCCAGGAGAACAGAAGGCAGAGACTGGCCAGGGTGGTAAATTACATGTTTAAGATCTTCAGAGCTGGGTTCAGGGCCTGGCTTCCTCAGATACCAAAGAAAGTAGTTCTCTTTTCTGTGCCTTCATATCCCATTAATAAAATTAAGATAAAAATATTTCTATCCTTTCTCTGTCCCATTTATGAAGACAAATGACTCTTAAGGACTGACTGACAGATACTTGCATGGTTGTAGCTGGCACTGAGCTCCTGCTCTACCTACAGACACTGCTGCAGATCCCAATAAAGCAAATATTAGGGTGCCTAGTATTGGAAGTGAAGTCTTAAATGTTACAGTATATGTATTTCCTGACAAATAACACTCAAGTGACTCAGTTATGTAGAATTTTACTCATTGTCTTGGATTTATTTACCTTCTCATTTCAGAAATATAACCTTTCCCAACACCACACAAGGGCTTCACAAGGTAAGAAGGAAATGCTAATTGGTTTTGTCCTTTAGTGAAACAATCCATCCCAACTTAATTAGGTTTGCTTTTTCTTTGCAAAAATAATCCATAAGAAAGACTGATAGGCAGAGCAAACTGCATCTTGCACAAAGGTGGTAGGATTTAAGTGATTTTGAGCAATGCTCCCAGAACTCAGCTGCCTTCAGGCATCTATCTGGTCTTCCTCTGTGCATGGCATAATTAGGACTTGAGTGAAAACCCCGGTGGTGAAGCCTGATAAGAAGTTAATCTTCTGGGCACCACGTGGGTCAAGAGAGATGTGCCAAAAAGCCCAATTAGCAAAGGTTTCCCATCCTAGGCTGTGCCATAGCATTGCTCAGTGCTGATAAACAGCTGCACCATCTGCTCCCAAGGTTCAGCAGTGCACAAGTCCCACGGACATGACCAGGTTAAGGAGCACAGAGCAAGCAAAGGGCACCTTGTACCCACTGTGCAAACAGCAGAAAAGCAGCTCTGTGATCCAAACTCATAAGCACTTCTCCACGAGACCTTAATACTCACAGTTGGACATGTAAATCCTACAGCTTCACACACCTCTAGTAACAGGGCTCAGGTTTAGTGCTTCCAGCCACACTGGCCATAGACATGAGTTAAGGAATTTCTCACTGCATTTAGGACTATTACAGAGGACACTTGAGGATGGGATCTGATCAAAGCCTTCTTGAACCCACTGACTGAGGCCAAGCAAGTAGAATATGGGTCAAATCCGTGTCATCCCAATGTTACACTGAGGCAGGGGAAGAACTACTGGCAGTACAGAACCCAAAAGCATTACAGCAAGCTCACCCCACCTACAGCCAAGTGTGAGAAAAGTGAGGGGAGGATTATCTTTGATTTCCCATCATCTGTAAAAAGAGAGGAGAAAGTTCTTGGCTGTTGAAAAAGCACTGCAGATCTGGAAAAGAGTGCTCAGCACCTATTCTTTGCAAGCCAGAGATCCTGTTTTTATGGGAGGGGAACACGTCCCTCATAGTCAAAGAATACTGAGGCCCAGCATTCATGGACCCAACAACCTTCCCCCTGTCTCTCTAGGAATATTTAAGAGCAAATCCTAATTTCAAGAGGGATGCAGGACACAGGAACTGCTCCTGTGGAATTTGACTAGTGTCTCCAGAGCAAGCAACTGTAGTATTACTACAATGGAAGGAGTTAATAGACTTTGAAATTGTTTTATTAAGTGGGTTTGCCAGAATTTCCTGATTATTAAACCTCATTAGTCGGAGACTGTCCCTGTACTCCATGTTCTTACCCAGTTGCTGCCTGCTGAATAGACTGAGGGATGCTGGAGAGATTATTTCTAAGCCCTTCCCCCTTCTCTCTCCCCTCCTCTTCCAGGACCACACTGACAGTCCCAAGGGAAGCAGAAGAGAGGCAGGGAGAGGGCAGGATCCACCAGCTCTCACTCAGCATATTTCACCAGGAAGCCCCAGGAGTCCAGAAGAGGAGCTCCCACTTAGGACACTGTCTCCTTTGCAAAGGATCTATCAGCACAACGTGTACCACAGGAACACATACAAATATTTTCCCTTTCCAGGAAAGAAGGAGAGAAAGAGCCTGCGATCTCCAGAGTGCTATAGTGATTTTTCATGTAATCAATACTGTAAAATATCCCCAGGTCTTCCTGCTGGACTGTAGCTCAGGGGCCAGCTGAGCAGTTTGCAGCATGTGTACCTCACCTGCGGGGAAGCCAGGCACCGGGCAGCAGCCCGTGGCACGGTGGTAAGTAACTCTGGGGAAGTTTCCTTCCAATTTCTGCAGTTCACTGGCTTGGGGGAATAAATGCCTTTGACTCTTTACAGATTATGAACAAAACCAAGGGGAAGTGAAGGGGAGCATCTCTCTATTCCTCCCCTGTCCCCCCCCTCTCCTCGAGCTGATAAAATACTTTGCTTTCAGTCTGTTTAACAAAGTTTTCTCCAGGGTGGGCAGATGTTCCCTATATCTTCTCAGTAATTTGCAGTGACACGAGAGCGGATTGATAAGAATCATCATAATTTATACAGCACTTTGCCTCTTCAAGCATTTTACAAATATCTACCAGCTAATCCTTGAAATACCCCGAGAGGCAGGGAAAACAGGCGTGCAGGGAAAGGAAGAGGAATTGCAATCTGAGCATTCGAGTTAAAGCAATTAAGAACTTCACACCAGATGATGGCAGGTAATTGACCACTCTGACTTTAATAACTATTAAGCAGCTTAGCTGTGTTAGTGTGTATTTAAGGGTTTATAGAAGTAAGGAAGCAACACTACAACCACCAGGAAACACAACCATGTAACGGTGATGGAGATCTGCTCTGGGAAGAGACCGACCTGGTCACAGATCTGCAGGCAGCCGACCCTTTGTGATAATTATGAATGAGGCTCCAGCTCTCCTCTGTGCCTCTGTGTTGCCAGACAACCAATGAGGCTGCACAGCAAACTGCACTTGCAGGCTGCAGATTTCAGGAAGAAGCACAGAGGTGACTTTTAGTTACAAAACAGCCACTCATTAATTTTGTGATTTAGGAAAGTAGCCTGAAACACCTTTTCTCTCGCAATAACCTCTACTGTTGTTTTCTCCTCCTTCCCATATCTTTTGGCTGACAGATAACCCTGCTCTGATGCCATTTCGGATGTCCCAGTGAGAACTCTTAGAGATGCCTATTCTCTCCGGAGGCAGCGACCAAGACTATAGTAACATTAGCTACACTTCTTGTAATTCCTTAAGCCACTTATTTCCTGTCTCCGTTGAAATCCCCCCTGTCAAAGGGGTCTATTACCAAAGAGCCAGGAGGATTTACCATCCTGATCAAGTCTCTGCAGTCGATCTAAAAACAGAGATCATGATAAATGTTGGAGGCATCAAGTACCTGCTACCTTGGAGTACTTTAGATGAATTCCCCCTGACCAGACTGAGCAAACTTAAGTTTTGCAGCAGTTATGAAGAAATAATTCAGCTGTGTGACGATTATGATGAAGACACCCATGAATTCTTCTTTGACAGGAACCCCAATGCTTTCGGGATGATTGTCAGCTTTCTAGCAGCAGGGAAGCTGATGCTCTTAAGAGACATGTGTGCCTTGTCTTTTCAGGAGGAGCTGAGATACTGGGGGATTGAGGAATCCAACCTGGAGAACTGCTGCTTTCGAAAACTATTTCAAAAACTGCAAGAGTTGGCCGAGGTTCGCAAAGAAGAGGAGCTCCGGAGAGGCAAAGAAGCCATATGTGTCTTGGATGAGAAAACCAAATTTGGACAGTTTATGAACAGACTCAGAGATATGGTAGAAAATCCCCACTCAGGACTCCCAGGCAAAGTCTTTGCTTGTCTCTCCATTCTCTTTGTGGCCACCACAGCTATAAGCCTTTGTGTTAGCACAATGCCAGACTTAAGAGCTGAAGAAGACAGGGTAAGTAAGTCCTTTTTAACTGATCTAACCACACAATTAAAAGAAAATTGTCTGTATTGCTAGGCATAAATCATTAAAAAACCAAAAAGATACAGAAAATCCATAGTGATGAGGTTCAGATCTGCCACTGGTAATGAAATGGTCTATAACAAAACGCAAGAACAGCTTAAATTACTTTTATCAGTCTCAAAGTGATATTGAATTAAGAATAATGTGAGCAAAATATTTTACTAAAATACAGAAAAGATCTTCTGGATAGAAAAGATACTGTAGCTCTCTAACGCAGCATTGTTTTTCCTTCTTAAGAAGCAGTTGCTAATATAAGTTACATTAACTTGTTAGCACTGGGACTTTAAAACTCACATTGTGGAGTTTTCAGTATCTTTACTTGTAAAAATAGCTGGATGTTTTCCCTTGTGATAACTAAGTCAAACCTTTAAAGAGGAAGAAATAGTCATTAATTTTTCCCCCAGAACAATGTTATATTTCAATAGTTGTGTAAAGATTAGAAGATGAGAGATACATGAACTATTTTTGAAGGTACTGAAACTTAAAGCTGTACCTCCAAAAATCATAATTCCATGCTGATATAATTCTGTATACATGTACATATCCAGCAGTAATGCCAAATACTAGCTGAACTGCTAACTGCAGTTAAACCCTTTTCAAGTCATTCACAGTAATGCAGGGCAAATAGATCAAGCCTGTATCATACATGAAGAATCTTCTCTATAACACTGTTGTGAATATTTCAGCATTTTAAAGATTTGTTATTCTAATAATAAAATGGAGGAAAGTAACAATCCAAAGTTATTTCACATATAGTAATGTCCAAATTTATCAAATAACCTTGACTAATCTCTTTAATGAATCCTGCACTTTTCATTTGCAAACTGTCCTTCCAAAAGTGTGGAGGAAATCCTGGCCAAATAAACTCCCTGCCCCAACCACTGCTGTAAGACAATACACACCTCAGAATATTGTATATTGCTGAATATAGCCATTTTTCAATTTATAGCACAGCATGGCACTCATGATACAAAAATCTGTACATACTTTATTCCTCAGGCAGTAACTCAGAGAGGTGCAGTCATGGTGAAGATATTTGGTATTTGCTGTCTTTAAATAAAACTAAGGACTGCACAGAAGGCTGAAATTTAAGATCATTCCCTGTTCCATTTAACCCCTTGAATATTAAAGTACATTTGCATAGGAAAATTATTACCTTTCAGTAATAAGTTTGGTGCTCTCGCAGACTTCCACAGTTATTACTTTTGGCAGGAAAAACTGTAACACTGTTCCAGTGCTTCTTCCGAGGAAGCATTTTAAATATAGAACATCCTTCTTAATAGCAAGATGTAAAAACATTACAAACTCTGCTCCAGCAAGTGCTTCCTACTAACTTTGTTAATGGAAGTAGCCCAGTGCATTTCATCTCTTAATTTCCCAACTGTTCCAGAAAAAGCTTTTACAAATACTTTTCATGCCAAAGAACAAGCACATAATATTTCAGAGCTCAGCTAGATGTAATATGTTGTATGTTTTAAAAATAATTAACCGTATGTTAGAAAGGAATGCATGCTGAGGGTTACAAGGATATCTGGTAGCTGCAGTGTAGCTGCTGTTCCTGGATTTCCTATAAAACACAGATGACATTAATGCTTAGAGATTTGCATATATATCACTATTTTAAAAACAAGCAAACTAGATTGGAACAAGCTCAAAAGCAGAAATGTCTAAACTGCAGAGAGGATGAAGGATGAACTTGAGCAAGGGACCACATTTGTCCAAATGTTCAGAAACATTACACAATGAATGTAAAGATCACACAATATTTGTTTGCTCAGTGATTAAAAAACAGTCAAATTCCTTCTATAAAGTTTCTGAGCAACCTGTAATTCCACACCTGAATTCAAAGATGTCCTGAGGTTTATTAATTTCTGAATTAAAGCTTGGCAAAACTTCTACATGTAAATGTGCCCTGGGAATTGAATTTCTCCATTCTGAAATACAGACAAAGAAGGCTTTACCTCTGCTGCATATGTACCACTTTAGGGTCCTCTTTCTCATCATCACAGCCACATTAAGAGAGTGAGAACGGGCTGGACTTCAGCTCTAGGAGAAGGATCAAAGTGAAAGAAAAAAAAAAAGACAAAAGAAAAATAATACAAGGTGACCTCCACTTCACTCAGAGGCTTGGCTGATCCCACCCTGCAGACACCTGAAATCACTTGTCTTTTTAGCAGTTGGTAAACAAGGTCTGCTTAGAAGGGAGACTAGCTGGCTGGGCAGGCAGAAGAGCAAACACAAGTCCTCACCATTCAAGGGAAAGTGAAAACTCCAGACTCCAGGGAAGGGATGACAAGGAGCAAAGGCGAGAGCATCCACATCAGGGCAGCCCAGTCACCCCAGCAACCAGAGGGGAGGGAAGGAGCAGAAAAGGGAAGGGAAGGTTAGCTTAGAGATAGAAATACAACTGAAAGCAAAACAAAGAACAAGTTACTATAATTGATACCATGCACATGCTGCAGAATATGTCAAATGACATTTAGAAACCTCCTCATTAGAGAGATGAAAGAAAAACACGGATAGATGGGCAAACAGTTGTGTAACTATGTGTCACATAAGAGCCTGCCATGAATCCCAACCCAGAGGGAGCAGCCCCAGGGGAAGGAGGCCAAAAGTTCATGAAAACTCTAGAGCAGTAAATGTGTAGGTCTGATGATCTCAAGTTTAAGTCTGACCATCAAATAGATACACAAAAGGATTTATCATACATGATGATAAGGAAAGAGGACTCATTAGTAACAGATTTTGTTATTTGGGCATACAACAACCAAAATGTCCCATCCTCCAAAGGCAATACATCCTTATACTTACACCTGCTCTTTGTGGAGTCCAAACTGTTTTCAGTAAGGAATCAAATACAGTATCACCAGAATGTAGTAATCAAGGCACATGTATAGGTAAAGTGAGAAAAAAAGGCATATTTGGAGTTGAGGAATTCATTCTAATATTAATCTGAATGGGTAGCCTGAGAACCACAAATGATTCTATGATTCTATGATTCTATAACCACAAAGCTGACTCAAAGATCATATATATAGGATAAGAAAGCTGAAGTGACAAAATCTACTGGTATGTCCCTTGAATGAAGGAATTGAATTCATCCCACTAGAGACAAGGCAAAAGTTCTGTCAAAGTCCCTGGAAAGTCCCACATAACAGTTACAATCAGGGTCCAAGAGGTGTAACTGAAAGAGTCACTGCTCAGCACATCTAACCCGAAGGAAAAAAACATAATTATAGCAGAGGGCTATGGAATAAAATCACAGCAGAAGGGCTTGGACAGGGAGACTGCTCCGAAGTACTCTTGGGATTTTCTTTAGGAAGAGATATTTCTTTTAATGAGTCCCTAAATTGGTGTCCTCTAGAGAAATGACTCAGCAGAAGGGATACAGAAAGGTCTTTTCCTCAGGAAGGCAAAGCAAATTAAAGTTGGGTGCGGAAACAAGAAACAGGAACCCCAGACATTTCCATTCCCAAACCCTCAGCACCAGTAACAACTAAATCATTTTCTCCCAGTGTAGCCAACTCCCAACAAATCCCACTTAGATGATGTTGTATGTAAGTGTGGTTTATGAGAGAAGGAAATGTATATCCTCTGTTCTCCCTCTCTTCTCTGGTGATTGGTGAGTGGTCAGACCTTGTTGCTCCTGATTTTTGTATTTGCTCTTAACTGACCTTGAGAAGCTTGCAATTGCTTTATGTACTATATATAACCTAGTGGAACACAACCGACATAAGCTCAACCAGTATTGTCAGATCTAATGATTTTATCATGAAACATAGAATACTCATTTTTCTAAAGCTCCCATTCCTGGGGTCATTTGATGATGTGAAAATCCAATTTCTTTTAAAAGAGTGAGTTTTTCATCTATGGTTGCAGTGAGAATTCAGAAAACATGAACAGAGGAAAAGAACCCAGTGCCTAATATATAGAACCATTTTTAAATTATTTTTTTTCACTCTACACCATTATTCTGGAGGCCCTGACAAGTTTTTCAATGTTTGATGTTACTGATATTGTCTGTGTGATGGTAAAACCAGCCTATTTGGCTTGTACACTAGGGGAAACTGCTGAGAAACAAATTTTCTTTAAAAGTGGAGTAATTTTACTTTGTAGGGGAAAAAAACATTTATTGGTCTTATTGTGAAGAGAGAGAAAACAAAGGAGATTATTTGTTTCATCAGGGCTGCCATTGCCACAGTGAAATTTGTGAATTATAAAACTTCACACTGACTTGTACCCAGCCAGTTCAGTATGTGAATATAAGATTGCAAGAGGTATATCCTTGGTATTCAACTATTACATCCATCAAAAAGACATTCAAACATAAAGTTCCAACCCTGCCCATAACCTGCAGATAGCATTAAGTATCTCTAGTGCAGTTATTAAAGGGAAACCCAAAGAACTTGGGAGTGACTGGAGGAGATGATAATCCTTATGGAGGGTGTCACTGAGAGGTGTGTACACCTAGTTCTGCTGCTCACGTGATCTGCAAAGATAAGACTTTTCATCAAAGTGTAATTTGGCCAACTGTTAGAAGAGATCACCTTTGGTAAATTGAATATGACAGCCAGATTTTGACAGATACTGCTGGCTGCCATTTTTATAGCTTGTAAATAAGGGCGTCTAACTATTGATCAGAAAAGAATCTTCTACTTCATTCTCTAGTCCCTAGCCAGGGCAAAATGATTCCTACTGAAAAAACATCTCTTTCAATTATTAGTACAGAGTGCTACTAATGAAGTGGGGCACTATTCAGAATACACCTGAAAAGCAGGAGTATTTCCTGCACCAGCAGTAACTTGGTGTTCAGACTTACCCAATAACACAAGCAGACACCACTCAAAGCATGGCTCAGAAGGACTTGCTCTATTGCAAAGAGCTTATTGAAATCCTGACTTTCAGAAACACTTCTCGTGCTCATTGAAAAGTGTAAGACTGTGAAGGTGGATGTGTACATGCCTATCTATAAATACATTGGTGTATAAAGACAAATTGAAATTACTTGGAACAAAATAAAGCTGGATGTGCTTGGGTTTCATTGCACCTGCTCAGCACATTTTTCTGGGTTCCTATCAGAACACTCACAGGGGACACTCACTCTCCTGAATTATCTAGCCATCTAGTACTATTCTGATTTCTTCTACCCATTTTGATCAGCAAAGTTTTGCAGTATTTTAAAATAGGAAATGTGCTTCACTAAAGCACCAAAAAACTCCCAGTCTACTAGGTGTACTCAGCACAGCTGAATCCAGCTAAGTTATTTGCTTTGTGGATTGAATTAGTTAAATTAATAACAATTTAAGAAAGATATAAGAAACAAGAAGCTGTGAAACAGCAGAATTCAGAATATTCAAGCCTGGGGCTTTGATATATATAGAAACTATTGCTTTATGGGATCTGCTTTTTTTTGAGGTTTGCCTATCTGTTCAGTAAGGTCAAAAGCTTTGACCTTGAAATTGCACCATTTTATTAAGACTCTGATTTCATAGTCCCACATTATAAATAACTGCTTTCCAAGTGCCCACAAACAGAATTGCATATTTCAGCATTAAATCTAATACACAGAGCATCCGTGAAGTTCATATTACTGAAGTCCTGCTCTACATAACAAAGGAGGGGCATGAGTGGGGAGTAGATGCTGCTGAACATCTGTGTCTCTGCTTACCCTCGCTGCCACAGAACACAATTTTCTTTAGAAAGTCTGGATGCTCCATTTCAGTGAGTAAATGGATCCTGCATGGTTTTCAAAAGCTGGCTCTGCCAGTACAAGGTCCAGTGTGCAGAAAGCACAATTAGACATCATTAGTTTGCCTTACGTTCATCCAGTTTTGGCTGTATCCCAACAGCAGTCTCCTGACTTCGCACTCTGTCCCGAGGGGACATCCAGCTGTTCCAGCTGCTCTGCAACGGGCACTCAGTCAGCTGCTATTCCATGTGCCAGCACACGTGTTCCTCACTGGGAATTATGCTTCCTCTTCCCTTTTGCTCCTTTAAAGTCTGTAATACTTACAATAGGAAAAAATCCTGTTTACTTGCCTCACTTGACCCATCTCAAGGGGTTCAGCACAGATGATTACTTAATAAACGCCTTCTTTGGCAAGATGGGTATTTCCTCTGAGAGAGGCACTCCATCTTTGCAAAATGCTATTTCAAATCAATGTATCCTCCAAGTTCATAGCAATAATGCATCATGTATTAAAAATAAACAACTACTGAAATTTGTTTGTGTTTTAGAACTTCCTCTTTGACTATGACGGAAATCTTTGAGGACTCTTCAGTCTACTGCTGCAGTCAAATTCACAATCTGGTATTTTAATTCTGAGCAAATCTAATTGCTAATTTTGTTGCACCATCAGAGCTATGAACTGGATATGTTGTCTTTATTCCCACAGTGCCAGTACCTCCTGCTAGCACTACTATTTTCCCTTATGACAGATTCAACCCTATTTGGGACCCCACTGTACACCTTGTACTACACAGGTACAATAACAAGTAGTTTCTGTGCCGAAGAACATGGGGTCACCAGTTGGTTTAAATAAAACTCAGATCCTTCAGGCTAATTGTCGTGGTGTTTGCAGAATAAGGACCCAAGTTCAAAAGTTAATTGAAATATTTTATTTTAGTTACACTTCTGCCCCAGAGGAGATAATTATGTGTTGGACACAGAGATAATAACTTCCTTCTATGTCCTTTCTAATGTCCACATTAATATCATACCAATATTAGGTTAGTTTCCTCAAATGTACTAGTTGTAGTAAACATTTTCCCAAGTCCAGGCTCCTTTCTCATGAAGCAAAGTGAGTGGGAAATTGTTCTGTGATCAGAATACACAGCACTCCTTTAACAAACTCATCATTCTGTAAATCAGGTTACGGTCTCTTTCTCAGCAGGCTATAAACCTTTTGATTTTATTGCATCAGTCTTTAACCACAAATCCAAGTACCGAAGTGATCCATAACATAGGGTTTTCAAGTCCTCCCTAACCATCATTTGATTCAGTAGAGCATGGTTTAATTATTCAAAGAGCAGCAGCAATGCGGTTGCAGTGATTCAGCAGTACCTGAACACTGCAGCTGGATCCCAGGGCTCCAGGTACACAGCAAACACAGACTGGCACAGCACTTCCTAGTGAGTCATCATTTTACAGCCAAAAGGGATTTCTTCCCTGCATTTGTTCATTTCCTGCTGCCAACTGGGATAAGAACAGCTGGGAGCTGGTTAGATATCTCAGTTCCCTACTCTGAGGATCTGCCTCACTACTCTCTAGACTTGTAGCCTCTCCCTGTAGAGCCATCACCTTGGATTTGTGGATAGGCAGGAGCAAGGATGGAAGTGTGTATTCATTCGTGCATTAGGTTGTGTTTTCTTCCACAGAGGGAATGGACTGGGGAGAAATTGTAGACCAGGATACACTGCCCATGTGTGACCTTGAGAAGTGCAAAAGGCTGGAAAACAGCACCCTGCCCAGGAAATGTCAATCTTGGGCTTAGAGAGGAAAATTCCCGCAAGTTTTGCTTCTAAATCCTCCACCTAGAGGGCTGGATGCTTTCTCTGAGTGGGTCAAAAGGCCAGGCTGTGAAAAGAGCAGCCTTGCTGAGCTAAGCCTCTCTGCTGAGTGCAGGATAGCAGGGGCAGGCAGCACCAGGTCAGTAGCCACAACACAGATCGAGCCCATCTGCTACCACTTGAGTGGACACTGGCCTCTGTCCACAAACCAGCACGTGGAGCAGAGGGAAGGATCTGAGCAGTAACTGACTGTACTTGAATGTGCCAAATCAAACCTGGACATGCCAGGCTAAGTTCAGCAGATGTGAATTGTGACCTTGCATCAGCCACGCTGCCAGACACATTTCTGGTGTGAAAGATGATGTCCTGGCAACCTATCCCTCAAGTGCAGGGTGCTGAGCAGGTCCAGGTCCTGTGTTTAAGGAAACTCTCCTTTAGGACTCCAATAGGAGTCTGAATCAAGAAAAGCCAATTGCTTTATGAGTTCTTTCCCTGCTTTGTTTGAGACTGCTTAGTATGGGTGACTGAACACAAAACCAGCCTTTATTCAGAAGCAATCACTGCTGCATCTGGGGTGGGAAGAGGTTTCAGATCCTTTCTGTCCATCACTCATTTGTTTTATGAAGACGAGCCAGCTGATTTCCATACATGCACCCCAGAAATAACAGTGTTTGTATACAGTGGTTCAATCATGACTTCTAGCTGGGTTCAAGGACTTTTATCAACTGGGCTTCATAAATAATATTACTTGCTTTTCCCATAAGTATGCTGTATAAGCAACATACATAAATACTGCTGATGTAGATGTTGATTTTCACTCTAAAGCTTTGGAAATAATCTCTGTAGGGATGATGTGATTCTGAAATAATCCATATACTGATCTAGCAGCACTTACTAGCAAAGTGTTCTGCAAGCATTGATGAAACTTTTGCCATTTAACTAGGAAATAGATTATTTGACACAAGAAACACTTAAAATCACTGATATCATCATGAACACTGTTAACTGGCAAGCACAGAAAGGAGATCCTGACATCTCAGACTCCACCCTATTTATCGATTGAGTGAAATCCCAAATTACACACCATGGAACACAGGTTCAGATTGTCCCAATGAACTTGCACTTAGAGTCAGTTACACCAAGGGCAGAAAGTTGGTGCCTATCCCATTTCTATCCCAATGCAGCTGCAGCATTACAATTCCAATGTAATGATAAACCCAGGATTTTTTCTCTCCATTTTTCCCATGCTTCCCTCTGATGTTTTCAGATAGCTTCTGTTCCTTTTTTTACACCCCAGAGATTGCTGTGAAAAGATTTGTTTGTTTGTTTTTAAGAATCAGAAACAAAACATGAAGAGTCCATGGCCACAGCAGGCAGGGATATCATACTCCTTTTCAGAAAAGTGACAAACTTTGCTAAGCCTGCTGCCCGCTAACACTGCTGCCTTGGTGTTCTCATCCAGTTATTTATAAATAATACATTTTTCCCTTGTCCAAAAACCATAAAAAAGTGAGTTGTATCTGAAAACTAAGGTGGATAGACAAGATATATATTCCACAGGGGAAATTCTGATTTGGTCTCCCTGGGCATTGCTACCATTATTGATGCATGTAAAGATGCTATTTTCACTAGATGAGATTTATATCTCTTGTCAGATAGGTTAGAGCAGCACCGCTCTGAGGTCTGCTTTTGTTTATTATTCTGGATGTCATAATGCCTTAACTAATGTTTCCTGGTAAACTAAGAGGGCACTTTGCCAGGAAATTTCTCTTATTTGTTTTATCTTGTGAGTGGCACATGCTTCAAGAGTTCATTTAGCTTTAATTCACAGTTATTGAATACATTGCTCTTCAGTAACCTCACCTGTGCAATTGAGGGCTGAGATTTAGCTGCCACACATTACCCTGGCCAGTCCTGGCCTCAGAGGTGCTGAATTCCTGAACCTCAGATTCTTTTGAAAAAGAAAGCTGCAGTAACACCAGAGTCTCACAATTCCTCACTATCAGAAATATTACATTCTCAGCATTGTCCCTACATAGATGCAACTTGATTAACTTTTTTAAAGAGTACAATAAAAAAGCAAAATGTATTGATCTGGTGATCATAAACTGGATATAAATTCGACTACATAACCTACAGCTCACCCACACTTTAAAACTGCAGTCTCTGTCCCTTCCACCTCAAAAAAGAGTCAGAGAAAGGCAACAAGGATGGAACAACTTCCCACAAGGACTAAGGCAAGCAGAATTCCTCAGGATGGGAATAAGCTACAACAGCAGCTGCAACAGAGGTCCACAAGTTCACAATTGGCAGGAAAGAAGTAAATGTCACTCAAGCAGCCAGAGCCCCTCCAGTGACAGAGCTAAGGGGCATCAGATGAAACTAACAGGAGCCCAGTTCCAAGCAAAGGGGTGAGTGTCCATCCAATAGGCAGCAGACAAAAGAATGCCCAAACTTTAGAGAAGAGCAATTCAGTTTGCTTACACAAACACCACCTTCAGCTCAGGAAGCTCTGGAGTGGAAAAGAACAGCGAGATTTGCTTGGGGCATCTGCATTCTCAGGCTGTTAGAAAAGGGCACTGGGCTAACTGGACTCAGTACTACCATTCTTATTTTTTATTATAAGCCTATTTTTTCATATCTAAAGAGAAGTTAATAGAAGTATCCTAAACCGATCAATTTTACTGTAACACTATAAACATTTCAATACACAAGAGGACTCAGAAAATGAGCCATTGCCTTATACAGTGGAAGGCAATAACGAAAAGGAAGCATGAATTGCTTATTACCTCTGGTAGTATAGAAGTTTGAAACAGCCACTTTTCTTCTTTGAGGTGGTTTATAAATTTAAGAAATCACTCAGTATTTCAGACATCAGGCTTGGTATATATCTTTTTACATACAAAATATTGTTTCCCTCACTGCTGAGCCAAATGCTCCTTTCACACATAAGATCAATGCCAGGCACTCAGTTTATTACATTTATGTCATATGTTGTAGAATTTCACCTGGAGACAAGTTCCATGAATCCTGATAAATTCTTGCATTGTTCAAAAGTAAATAAGCAAGATGAATAAAGTGGTTAATAAACCACTGGTTTTGTGATAACTGTTCCCCCACCAGAGTCAGTGATAGCTTGAGTACTGACTGATGCTACAACAGTGTAAAACATGTCAGAGGGTTTTGCTGAAAAAAACCTTACCCAAAATATGTTGTGGTCATTTATAAATAAAACTTCAGCTTCACATTCAGCACCATACTGGCTTGGAGATTTATAGCTTCGACTACACCACGGTACTTTGGATGAAAAAATGCAGTCAGGAGGAGCAAGAAGTTGGTGACAAATTTGACAACATTCCTTTTCTTGTCCTTTCTAAGGAAGGAATAGGGAAGCTACCTGATGATCTGAGAGCAATGTCACCTGTAAATGTATAAAGGTAAATCAGCATCAGATGTACTGGAAATTCAGCCCAGTTAACAAAAAAAATAAAATAAATTTTGGTGGGAACAATGAAAAATTCACAGGCCACATCATTCACAGAGTGACCATAGGCAGGTCTGTGCAGAGCCCAGGCTGCACTGTACAAATCATTCACAGCTCAGGAAAAGTGAACACTGCATAACACAACTGCTGATTGCAAGCAATCACATCAAGCCAAGTCAGCAGCTCTGCAAACATCAATGCACTCTGGGCACTGCCATGGCAATGACTCCAAATGGGGCCATAACCTGATCCTGTATGTGTGACTCCAGCAGGGCCAAGACTTCATTGCCTCTTGTGATGTTTACTTTAAGAGATAAATTATGATCTTCACAGTCTACTATGCAGAAAGGGGAAAAATTCCCAAACAGTGCTACAGAGCTAAATTGTTCCAAGGGTTAGACAGGGTAAAACACACACATAAGGGATATGTTACTATTTTATGTGGGGAACCTCAGACAGCCAACAATACAAACACTGCCTGAACAAAAAGACTCCCAAGGAGAGCAGTAATTCTATCACAAGGGACACTCTAAAAAAACAATAATGCATTGAAATGTGGAGGGAAGCTGCACCTTGGTGGTAAGTTCAATTAGTAGTAGGAGTATGTGTTTCCCATGGGGTTTTCATCAATATTGCTGGTGAATTTTGGCAGAAAATGGACTAACACTGTATCAGGAACTGTTCCCCTAAATTACAGAGAAGATGCACACAGCAGCCCCCATTTCATTCTACAGAGGTTACAAAAAAGCCTTTCACAAACCAAGGGTTTGAAGTTATCCCTGAATAACACATGGTCACTCTGCCCTCCCAAAAGGAGGTTCTTCCTCGGCACAGACCCTCCTTTGTCATCCCTAGTTCTGCTTGATCTTCTGCAGTTGTGAATGTCTCCGAGATGCAATGAGTTTCTGTTTGAGAACAGAAATTGGGACTTATTTGGGACTTACCTGCATACCAAGACTTTATACAGAGATGAGTTTCACTCATTTAGACAGGAAGAAGCAATATTAAAAAATAAGCAGACAGATACATCTGTTCATGCAGATATTTCATGTACTTATTATGGTCTATACACTGCTGAAAGATGGCTGCCATACCTGCTAGCTGGGATTTGTTCATTTCTGATACCAGTGACTCAAGCAGACACATATTGCTTTTCCCTTCGTGTTTTTGGATGGTGGCTCCAGACTGTTGTTTTACCTAATTCCCTTCTTTTTTTGTGTCAGGGCGAGTGTTCCCAGAAGTGCTATTACATCTTCGTCATAGAGACCATCTGTGTGGCTTGGTTTTCCTTGGAGATCTGCCTCCGATTCATCCAGGCAAGGAGCAAGTGTCAGTTCTTCAAAGGACCCCTAAACATAATTGACTTCTTGGCTATTTCACCCTATTACATTTCGCTCATCTTCTCGGAGGATGACTCCAATGAGGAGGACGACAGGCCGAGCAGCAACACCTATTTGGAGAAGGTTGGTTTGGTGCTACGGGTTTTACGTGCCTTGAGGATCTTGTACGTAATGCGCCTTGCCCGACACTCCTTGGGCTTGCAGACTTTGGGCCTCACAGTTAAAAAATGCACACGGGAATTTGGCCTGCTCTTACTCTTCTTATGTGTGGCTGTCACCCTGTTTTCTCCTTTGGTCTATCTCGCGGAGAACGAATCTGGGAAGGTGCTTGAGTTTACAAGCATACCTGCTTCTTACTGGTGGGCTATCATCTCAATGACCACTGTGGGCTATGGAGATATGGTGCCACGGAGCGTCCCAGGCCAGATGGTGGCTCTGAGCAGCATCCTCAGTGGGATTCTCATCATGTCTTTTCCTGCGACATCAATATTCCACACTTTCTCCCACTCCTACTCGGAATTGAGGAAAGAACAGGAACGAATGCAGTCTCGGCTGAACAGGCTAAAAAATGCCAATCTCTCTGGTGAAAGTGACACCTTCAATGAGACAGACAGCTTGACCCTGGAGGATCAAGCATCACCAATCGACTGCATTTACAAAGGGAACTAAGCCTGGTTGTAAAACATTCCCAAGAACAGGAAAAGAAACATACACAGATGTAGGTCAACATGATACAGAAAGCAAAGCCACACCACAGGTTCCGATGCTCTTCTCTGCCAGCAGAGCTATAACAAGCAGTCAAGCCAACATAGCTGGCACCAACACACCATTATGGAGCTAGAGATTTTGAGAATGTCAGAAGACAGAGTTTATTTAACAATATATATTCATTCTTCTCCACCACTAATAAGAATAAACTTTGTCTCTGCCAGTTATGTATCTTGCTGAATACCTAATACTGAGTGAGTAACAAACAAAACAGCTTCTGTTGGCACAAATACATGTTATTCTATTTGCCTTTGAGTTTCCAGTGTTCCTGCAACTAAAATCTTGAGCCAGGCATTAGAATAGATTCTTTCAGGGCTATGCACCAGTGTGGTTTATACAACACTCATTCACCAGGAATACAGAAGAAGCCTCAATATGAATCTTTATTCTGTATCTAAAGCCACTAATAAGCTTAAAATAAAATTATTGTATGTGAAAGCTTTCAAAGTTTGCCTGTAGCCAGACAATCAATCTATAAATAACAAATTGCATTGCTATTGTATAAGATACATAGTGTTTGCAACAGAATTTGCTTGAAATGCAGTTGCAGTCTGCAAACTGTACACATTTCACACCAGGCAGCAAAAGTTCTCAAACTTTTTTCATATACTTATTTAAAACAATAATAAGGAATAAAAAACCCCAAGCTTATTGACCATATGAAACAGAGTTGGTGTTATCTTTTTTACTGAATGGTGATGGCTCCTCTGGAGGAAAGATGAAAAACAGAGTTATGGAGAATGAGATGATACCTCCAAAGTATCCAAAGGTAAATAGTAAAGAATGAGGTGAATGATTGCCAGAGAGGCAGTGGGAGTGATGTGCTAATGCAAATGGGAGATGTCCCTTTGGGGACATCCAAGTATAGCCAGGGCTACACAGCAGTCAATAATGCTACTTCAAGGGACAGTCAAGATGATCTTTTACAATTTGAGCTTTTAGATGCTGTGAATGCAGTCAGTGAAAACTGATCCCGTGCCATGAAGCCAGGTCTGTGCTACCACCTCAGTCAGCTCTCTGGTCCTTGGTTTGTGAGCAGTCCTGGTGATACCCACAGAACACAGACACACTGAACATTGGGCGTGTATTCAAGTTCAGAGATGAATCGAGGCCTAAATTAGTTTTTAATCACATTTTCAGTTTTCATTATTCCATTTAGGCACTGGAATGGGCTGCCCAGGGAGGTGGTGGAGTCACCGTCCCTGGGGGTGTTCAGAAAATGGGTTGATGAGGCACTTGAGGCCATGGTCTAATGGTCTGATGGTTAGGAATATGATGGGATAAAGGTTGGACTTGATGACCCTGGAGGTCCCTTCCAACCATAATGATTCTATGATTCTATGATTTCTTAAATCTTCCCAAGGTCCTCGTGACCTTGTGATGGAGCAAAGCCCAGTGAAGTGACGATTCAGTTCCATTCAGGCTCCATTTTTGCACAGTGAGGTGCTGTTTAGAGCCCAGGGGATACTTCCAGGCATTGTGTCCTGCCTCCAACGTGGACACACGAACACAGTCACTTGCAGAGTTATGCAACTTTACGCAGGCATTTGGGTGTTTTAGGGTTTAGATACTATCCTCACTGCACTGCATAGCTTAAGTACTGAAAAACACAGTTGTTGGCACAATTTGGATCACATGACTCAACTTAATCTCTTGGATTTATCTTGCTAGTGACCCTATGATTCAAATCAGAGAAACTGTAGCAGATTATAGGTGGGATGTTCCAACACAATTGGAACAAGTCAACCCTAGATGACAGGCACTTGTATTTGCCACATAAAGGCTGCAATTTCTGCTGATTTAGGCATAGGTCCATCTGATTTTTTTTATTATTATTTTTTGCAATTAGTATTTATTTTTTGCCAGCAATTCTCTACAATAGGATTACTCAGATGGTAAACCAGACAAAATCCAACCCTGACCTGAACCATGACCCAGAAATCTCCAGGGTCCTACGCAGGGTGATACCACCTGCATTTTTCTGGGAGAATCTGTATTTCTTTACAGTTATTCCAGTTTCATAGGTAACACAATTCCACATTGCCACAACACCCAGTGCAGTCCACTTCTGCCCCTCTGGGCTGGCAGAGCCAAAAACAATGCTTGCTCCCTGCTGACTGATCCTTGCCAGAACACAGATCATGACATGGAACCACATCTTTAACATGGATGTCCCCACATCTGGGGACATTTCTCCCCACTGACACACTCTTTGGAAATACAAACAATTATGACTTGATTTTTCTAATTAACAGTTTTCTTGCTAGTTCAAGAGTTAGTTCAGCATGGTCCCATAGAAAATCAGTCAGCCACATTGCTCTCAACAGATAGACAGCTGGAGAAATACTGGGGCTTTTACTGCCCAAGTACTTATAACAGCTTAATGTCCAACAGGTTGTGTGATGGAGGTGGGGTTGTGGACATAACATGCATCCAAATTCACAGCAATCTAAGCCTAAGTTTGTGTAAATTCTTCCAAAACA
This sequence comes from Aegotheles bennettii, assembly GCA_013398125.1. NCBI lineage: Eukaryota > Metazoa > Chordata > Aves > Caprimulgiformes > Aegothelidae > Aegotheles > Aegotheles bennettii. The sequence continues at coordinate 1,027,824 of VZRW01011158.1, read as the reverse complement.
CAATGCAAGAACGTGCTGAAGCATGGAGGTAAAACAAAGTCACCAATGCTTAACAGTGAATAAGAGCTTATACCTTCAGCAGAATCAGGACCATAACATATATTTCTGTTTCTAACTAGTCTCTTCCTATAGTTGAGTCTGGACTGCACCAGCTTTCACAGAAAATGTCCTTCATGATTCATTGTGTTACTAGGGAGGGAAAAATATGTTAAGAGGAACATTTAGTTCCAGTGTAACTCAACTGAGTAACAAATTCAGAACAAGCAGTTACAATTAGCAGATATTGTTGTTGCCAAGATCATATCATTTCATAACCAGACTTAATTAAAAGAGCAGTTTAGATGTCTGGCATCCAGCTTCTCCTAGTTCAAAGCCTTTTCCCTGAATCTAAATCCTAGAAGCAGCAGAGGAACAGCACCCGCTATCCAGGTGAAACCATGTTGCTCAGCTCTCACGAACGCATCACATCTCTTTTAAGCTTATAATTGCTGCTCTAATACAGCAACAACTCTACTGTATAACCAAGGAACCCACAAAACTCCCCACTATGCTGTTTTGTCTGGGGAAGTTGATAGATCAGACAATCACAGAATGGTTTGAGTGTGAAGGGAATTTAAATCTCATCCAGTCCCACCCGCTGCCACGGGCAGGGACACCTCCCACCAGCCCAGGTTGCTCCAAGCCCCATCCAACCTGGCCTTCAACACTGCCAGGGAGGGGCAGCCACAGCTTCTCTGGGCACCCTGGGCCAGGGTCTCACCACACTCACAGGAAAGAATTTCCTCCTAATACTCAATCCAAATCTCCTCTCTCACAGGTTGAAACCGTTACCCCTTGTCCCATCCCTTCATGTGCTTGTAAAAAGTCCCTCTCCAGCTTTCCTGTAGCCCCTTCAGGTACCTTAGATACCCTGCTCTGCAAACCACCTAGGGACACCAGGCAGTGACAGAATCACGTGAAATCTCAACACAGGACTCTTCCAGCTACTGGTCTGACTTGGATCCAAAACACAGTGAATGGGTTTCGATCACAGACTAAATGAAAATTTTCTACAATATTGAAATAGTAGTGAGGGGCTCAGACCTTGCTTTGACCTCTCATTTCTTCAGCGATTCTGCAAATTGTTTCAAATCCTCACTGCAGCCCTGGTACCTCCCGGCTGTTCTCCAGCTGTTTCTCCTCTTTGACTTTCATCAGTTCCTCTGGTAGAGGGGTAGTACTTAAGATGGACTTATTATTATTTCAGTGATGAACTCCCACTAGTTTCATAGATTCAGTATTTTATTATTTCAACCTACTGTTAGATCTCCTGAAATTTGCTTTTCCTCTGTCTTTGGCAATATGAAATTTGCATCCAGCCATTAGTATTCATAGTATAATTAAACTCATCAAGTTTATAATTTAAGTCATAAATTCATTGGAGGGAATACTACCTTATTTTAAGAGTAAATTGCAAAAGAATTCACTAAGTGTACTGCACATCCTATGCACAAATTATAGAACTATTTAATTTTAATTATTTTATATATTTTATAATTATTATTTTATATAAAAAAGTATTGGTCAATACTTTTATTTCAAACATACCCAAACAGTACCCTGCAGTTATTTTAAGCAATTAAACATATCTGCTGATAAAAATGTACACTCTGCATGCCAGCTCTAATTTTATTCCTAATGAAAGATTTTTTTCCTTTTTTTTTGTTCAGAAAATTATTTTAGTACATTAATCTATAAATAATGATGAAAACCTAGAAGGTCAAGGAAATGAAAAGTACAGCACATTCCATGAGGGAGCATTGGAAAGTTTTTACTTCTACAAGTAATAAATTATTAGCCACATGTTAAAGTTAAAACTGAGAAAAGGCTGATACAATACATTTCCTAAATAGAATCTGGTTTCTGCAAAGCCCTAAGAGACAGGACAAGGCTGAGAATATATCAGGTACTCGATATGCATACTGGCTTCTCTGCTGGCCTCTGACATGTCACTTGAAACTGGATTTTCCCAGCAGGCAAAGCACAGAGACCGAGCTGAATCCTCCTATGTCCTTGTAGGACGTCAGCATCCAGCTCAACCAAGGTCTGCAGAACTCCCCAATGAGTTTGGGCAAACCCACTGTTGCCTACAGGGTGCACATCTTGTAGGAACCTAAAGTTCTTGATTTGCAATATTAGGATATTACTCTGGGTTACTCTAATTGTTATTTGTTTTTCTTTTCCTGGATGACTAAAATGATGCTCACAAGGAAAAGATGATGAAGAGAAAGAACCAAGGTTCTTCCCTTCTCCCTGTGCTCCTGTCTTTACCATTTTACGTCCGACAGAAGCTAGCTCTCAAAAACCTGTTCTCCCCAAAGCTTAGTGTTCCAGTAGCTCCCTTATGCCAGTATCTGTTCACCATGAAATGCTCACAGAGGTGAAAAGAATCTGTCTCACAGCTACTTCACTATAAGAGATCAACATTCAGAACAGTGCCAAGGAAATAACTCCTGTAAAAATTGCAGGCTTGGATCATCAGCACCAAACAACACTTAAAATTTTAATTCTTAAATGAAAAGGTATACTGCTCCATACCTGACAATTTTGTTTTAAAAAAACCCTTTAGGACTTAATGTACTAGTGTAAAACTCCCTACATGCAGATAATAAAGTCATAATATGTTCCAAAATGTCCTGCTTTGCCAGTTCCAGCATTCAGCCAAATATTACTCAGTTAGACACTAACTATGAGTCAACAGCTTTTGCCTTGGCTTCTTCAAAATAATTTCTTTCCATCAGCTTTCAAGTTCTCTGTAAGAACAAATGGAGTGATACAGAATTTCTCTTCTGACTAAAATTAAAGCAAATGGGGTACAATTTCTATTGACCCTGCAGGGCAATGAAGCCCTCGCAACACCTCTGTGAGAATCCAATCCTGTTTCCCTTTATTTTAGACAAACAGCATGATCATTTGCTGATGACACCATTTGCCTTTAACTCCCCATCTAGATCCACATCACTTTCCACAGAGACAGGACACAGAGCAACCACCTTCCTAATTCCACAGCTCCTTTTGTTTCCATCTGCCCTCTTTGGAACTCCACATCAGGAATTGTTCCTTTGCCATCTCGTTAAAGGGTTTTCTTATTAAAATTCATAACCTTAAAGGTACGGTGTGACAAATACTAAAGATAATTGCATTGCATTCATGACAAGAGAAGACTAATAAATAAAAGGAAGTGCTTTTATGTCCTTCAGTCAACAAGGCCTTGTTCTGTCCTTTAAGTGCCTTATGCCACATTTTAAGAAAATACCCGTTAACATTTTCTAATTAAAATTTCACTTGCAAATCACTGTTCTTGAAATATCTTCATCAGCACAACAAAGCAGGTAATGATCACAAAACTTTATGCCTTGAGGATCTACTTCTCCCAATTATATAAGTTTTCATTAGCCTGATGTTTTACATAGCCATCCTGAAGCTTTCCTTACTGCCCAGTTCCACACCCAATTAGTTAGAGCTGTTCTACCCCTGAGAAACTTCTATATGAGAAACAGACAAAAATCATCTCAGCTCAAAGACAACAAACTCCAGGAGATTTCAAAGCTTCAGAGAGAATAAAGCTATGAGCTTTATGATTAAAGAGAAATTATTACACTGTTCAGCAGAGATACATGAATAGACTCATACAGCACAATCACTAGATTTTTACAGGGTATTTTTAGGAAAGAGAAGGTGAAACCATAAAGGCTGAAAGCAGCTCTATCAGTAATTCCAAGTCAGATACACAGGTTCATGCCTTGAATGGTGCTTGCAGGAATTAGTACAATCATTTCCAGAGTTGATGAAGATAATGCTGTATCAGCTCATTAAGGTGTAAGTATGCATGCTTAAATAAATGAAACTAATTTCATACTGTTACGAAGATACCTAAGGGAAACTGAAGGTCAAATGGTTTTATGCCATAAGTGATTCAGAGATTATGAAATGTTCTAACAGAATTTAAAACTGCAATTTGTCTACAGAATTTTGGATTTCTGAATAAAACTGTAACCAAGGGTCCATTCCTCAGACTCACTGCACAAGTGGCAGAAAACCCAGAAATACCAAAAGCACAGAAAAGCATTTCAAGAGCAAGAATATTATTGGAGGGAACACCACACAGAACAAAAGACAAATCAGTTTAAAATTATCTCCCAAAAGAGCAGATATGTCAGCAGCAGAGGTTGCTGGTCTTTAATCACTGTTTGCTGAAATAACAGCAAATTAAAGGACCATTTTTGCAGGTTGTCAGATAATTCCTGTGAGCTGCTAAGTGCCTCTGGCTTTGTGAAAGTGTAGAGAGTTTGAATCATTCAGTATACCAAAAACTAAATAGTACAATAAGGTTGTTAAATTTTATACTTGACTATACTTTATTTCATTGAAGTAACAAAGACTGACTGGTTTTAGAGAAGACTCAGCTGTAGCTCAGCTTGGGATAGCAGTGAAAATAAGAAAAGAAAAGCAGCCTAGATGTGGTGTTAATCAGTATCACTCTTAAAATACATAGACCTAATCCAATTTACCACAGCTGAGATATGACTGCAAACATTTCTACATTCCTGCAATATGTTCACTGTCATTCTCTTCCTTCATCAAGTGATTCTGAAACATAAAATTCAATCAGGAAGTTGAAGAGAAAGATCAGCCTTAGTTTTACCACCATGATCAACACCTCAGGCTTCACAAATTTTGTTGGTCTGTGATCCCTGCAGCCTGTGGACAAGAACTTTAAACCCAGACACAAACACAAGTCTTTGTGTTTCCATTCTTATCTGTATTCCTACCACTGCATGCTGAAGTTTTATATAGATGTTGATCTTCCTAAAATACTGACCAAGCACTCTCTGAAATGGCTACACCAAATGCTCTCAAACACCAAAAAGGGAGGGAGTTTCAGAAGACCTTCTGTGATTTCCATCATGGCTGATTCTGGATGGGAAACCAGAAGAAAAAAGATGGGATCCTTGATCTATCCTGTTTCCAACAGAGAGAAGAGGGACCCCCAAAGGGTCTCTAATAGCAAGGAACATCCCAACCTGTAAACCACTATTAGACAATTGTGTTTGTGTGCATGGGAGAGAATGCACTCTAGTTTTAACTACAAGGAGGTGCTGAACCTGCTCCTTCAGGGCATGCTCATTTGAGAGAAAAGCTGGCATAGTCATAGCTGTTTGCTTGCTCAACTCTGGCTAAAAAGCAGCACTAAGGACTGCCAATATTTACGCAGTCCTCATTTTATTCAGAGAGCAAGAACAACCAGCCAAAAAGTCTTGGAGCACCCTTGAATGTATGACAGCTATAGCACTCATTTCTCCCAACTGCTTTTCTGTTGAATAAACAAGCTCATATTAGTTTTGGAAGTTTTCCTCTTCCAAGATGCAGTGGGTAAGTCAAGTGGCTTCTAAGCTAAAGACTTCACAGAGCTTAACCCTGCCAAAACATCCACGTGGGAATTGTCCCAAGGAACTGTATTTGCATGATGGGGTCTCATGAGGCAGGAGCAAAGGAGGTCTGGAGGAACAAGTGCTAATGGAGGTTCTTCCTCAGGAAACCTGTGGGTTCGTGACTCCGATTTCCACAGCTCACTGGTTGCTACAGATAGTGTTTCCTCTTTCTTTCCATCAATGCCTTCTGTGTTGCAGGGGGCAATCCATCTTTTATTCATAGGCTTTAGGAGGATCAGTAAACACGCTGTGCCATGGCAGACAGTTTTTAAGCTAACATCTCCCCAGCTGTGAGCTGCAGTTGCACACCTGAGGAGTGAAGTGTATCTTGGTAACACTGCATTGGCCTCCCAATGTACAGTCACTCAGTGTACTTTTACTGGCTGAAAAAAATTACTGAAGAAGCATTGAAGTCTTATCAACTTATGTGTGAAACGTCCAGATGAGTGTAAGTGAATCTGCAGGAACACTGCTTTGGTGTTGAGCCAATATTAAGACATCAATGTTCAGGATTTCCTCCCACTCTTCCAGTCCATCCAGGAAGCAAAGCACACGTGGATGGGTGATGTGCTCACTCTTCAGGGGCAGCGTTCCAGGTCTGTTCCAGTCAGATCTAAGCCTAAGACAAGGGACCAAACAAGACCCCCCCCAGTAAAGTTACTGTGCTGGTCCCCTTCGTATTTAACATCTTCTCTATTTTGTTACTGCCTTCTGAGACATACACTTGGTATTATCACAAGGCAGCTTTAAGATATACCTCTTAATGCTGTTATTCAAATTATAACACTGAGTTGCAAAAAAAGAAAATGCTCCATTGATTCAGCTCTTTCTGTCTCTGGGACCTTCTCTCTCTTCAATGTATGACCTACCAAACAGGTTCACTTAACCTGACACACTGACACTGGTGGCTCATAGAGATGCCTCCAGCTTATGAAACCCCATAGCAGACCATGCACACCCTGCCTCTGAATGATACTTCCCAAGTTAAAACATCAGTTCATTTGTAATTAACAGTGACAACTCGTGTCATACAAACACAACTCGACATGATTAAGTCTCTCCCTCCCTCCAAAACTTTCTGATAATTAAGACCTCATCTCAAAACCACTTTGTAAAGGCTCTGTACTGAATCCTGATCTGCCCTGGATGCCCTCCCAGAGGTCCTCACACCTTCTGTCTGACAGCCATCTAGTGGTACCTGCTCTGCTTAGCAAGGTAAAGGAGCAGCGAGCTCAGTGCTCAGGCAGATGGGTCCTCTCCCGATAGAGCTAGAAGCTGTTCTGGGATGATGAAGTGTATACCCAAGACTTATGTCACTTTATTTGCCATTATCCCATTAAAAATTACCAAGCATGGGGCATTCCTGCTTTCTTCCTGCACTGCCACCCAATGTATGACTGCTCCAGGACACATACAAGTCGTTTGACCAGACACTGAAGATACCACTTCAGCCTCTCTAAAAGCCTTGTCAAAAGGTTTTCATTATGAAACACACACAGCAGTGATTCTTACAGCTGCCTTTAGCTGCTGTGTGCTCCTCAGTGCCTGCCTCATGCCCCTCCTGATTTCAAGCATGCATCTTCTGCAACTCAGTTAAAAGATTCCTCCTGCAGACTAAGCTCCTTGCTGCAGTAATTTTCAGTTGACTCAAAGGACTTCCTGCCCACTGTAACAAATACAACCTGAGCTTTTTCAGTTTCTTCTTCAATTGCCAGCTGCTCAGATTTACACCACATGCCCAGAAACACCTAGAGAACCTTGTCATGCTTTTATATTCACTTATTCCCTTCTGCAATCTCCTTTTACTTGTGCCTTGCTCTGCACTGTCCCCAGCAGAAGCAATGAATGCTAAAACAAATCTCCAAGATACTTAGGCATGACAAAGTCACTGAAGCCCCTGTAATGCTGAGCACATTTCTAAGCTCAGTAGACCACTGCACTCCTCCCTAACTATAGACATCGTTCAATAGGTTTGAGACTTTACAGGTGCTGCATTGCCTTGTGAGATTCTGAGAACTGTGAAATTAACAGTAAAATACCTTGGGTAGCTTAGCGTGAAGGTAAGAAGATTGCAAATTAACATTAAATTTTATTCAGGTTTACCCAGAGAGCAGGAATGTATTCTAGTGTTAAGGGAAGGGGGAAAAAAAAAAAGGAAAAAGAAGGTTTAAAGAGTCAGCAAGTGTATTCAGTCAGGTATGAGTATTCCATGTATTACAAGCAACCCTAAAAAGAACTACCTGCCTTCAGTGTTTGCCTTTAGCTGTACATGCAGGGGTTAATTCACAGTAGGTCAATTGACACGGTTCAGGGGAACAACTCACTGCCAAAAGCCTGATCTGACCCCAGAATACAGTAGCTAGCCAAACTATTATCCAAGTGGAATTGTGCAAATTACTCAACCCAGGGTTCCTACTAGACCAGGATGTTGTAAATAGGGTCTGAAGGAACATGAGCCCTGGCCAGCTACAAAGATAACAATACTGGCAGATCTCAGCATACTGGACTTCAAGCTTGCTTTTCTTCTACCTTCAATACATTCAAGCCCCAACTTAATTTAACCCCTCAGCTTATCTCAGCAGAGACGCCTTGTAGAGATCTTGTATGCCATGTTTTCCTCCAGCACTCAGAAGGGATAAATGAAACCCCAAAACCAATAAATAATGCAAGAGAAACAAGTTTTAACTTTAAAGATTGACAGAAAACCTCCCTTATTTCCTCCAGCCTGAATTCTCTACAGGAAAGATGCCTTTCCTTCTGGCTCCCAGCATGCTGTCCACCCAACCCCAGGCGCTTGAACTGTCCATGAGACCCAAGGTGCTACTGTTCCTAGCAATTTATAATGACCCCAGCTGGCCCTCATCCCCCAGCCTGATTAATTAACACAGAAATGTTTCTTCACTTCCTGTGGCTCTGTCTCTTTGTAAAGTCCTGCAAGCAAGCAAAGGGAAGAAGACAAAGGGAAAAGATTTAGCTGGCACTCAAACATGTATCTTTACATGGATGATAATATCCTTAGGGGGGGAAATGATGCAGTAAGTTTCTCAGGACACAGTGCAGCAAAACAACGCTGTGTTATGCACTCTGAGAAATTAACTTTCAGCTTTTTTGCCCCTGTTAAAAAAGGCAGTGGGTTTTGTCACAGACTTTACACTGGCTCCTTTTACAGTTCAGAGGCATCAGTCACAAAGAGTGCTCAGGACTGGCCCTCCTTCACGATGAATTCGCGCTGAAAGAAGTAAATAGACTTGATTACTGATGTGTGCCTTTCCAGAGTGGAAGCTCTAACTAATAGCTCAAAAGCTCCCTGGTGCTCCTGGTGAAACTAAGTACTTCTTTTTTTAAGGTATCAGAGCAAATGGACCAAATTGCAGAAGTATTAAAAATCAGGCTAGTATTTTGTCATTTACAATGCAAATACAATGTGTGCAAGCATAGAGAAAAGCAAACAATTACTCCCTATCCACCTGAAACTTGTAAAGGTGGGTGGGAAGGAAGCATAACAAAAATTGATCTTTAGACCTCAGCCTTTTCTGTGCAGATAAATCTCCGTTGAAGCTAAACACAAGTAAATCAGATCAAAAAACCTAACCACAAAACCAAAAGAGAATTCAAGTTAGTAATGTAAGATCAATAGGAAAATAGAGAATATTAAAAATGAACTCACATCTTTATATTGGCAAAAGATTAAATACCATGTTTAAAAGATGTAAATTCATTCATCATAATTTTATATGATATTAAATTTATTTAATCTATAACTGTCATATTTTTGACAATGATTTGTTTTTACACTGAGCAGTGTGATATCCAACGCTATTTGAAGTACAGCATAAAATTCTTAAAACAATTATTGTTGAACACAGCAGTTGTTACTGCACCATGTTACATTGACAAGCATCTACAAATGTGGTTCCATTGAACTGGAAGCCCCAAAACATTATTTTGATCATCCAGTCTGGCCCATAGATTTTTCTTTCACATTAAGCCGCTGAAAAGACTGTGTATTACCTGTAGAGAGAATTGAGATGTCTGCTCACAGTTGATGCAGAAGGTAAAGGAGGGAGAGTGATTTATTATGAACATTTTCCTTGTGTCTTAGTGGTTCCACATTTTTATGTAATGTTCTGATTTTCAGCCATCTATTTTTAAAAAGTCTCCGAAGAAGGTGCTAGGAAGTTAGTCAGTGGGAAGATCTGAAGGAGGCAAATTAAAAAGAGAAAAATGAAGCACAGTGGACAAGGTTAAGAAGGCAAATCCATGCACAGAGAACTGGGCTGGAACTTGGACAATATAGGAGAGCTGTCTCACTGCCATAAAAGCAGATTTTGAAATGTGGCTTTAATTGTAGTCCTAAAGCTTGCCATCACCAAGTCTCACTGGTTTTCACTGTCCTGTCTGTCCATGAAGAGTAGCTTAAACTGTACATCTCAGCCTGATCAGACATTTTGCTGTTAGCCTGGTAGTTTTTAAACTTAAAGTTATCTTTTTGTCAGCTTGTATGATTGCTGCTGGGGAACCTGGAGTCTTACGAAGGCTTTTTTATGCAGAAAATGGGCAGAAAGTGGCAGATTAGGAATACAGATCATTTGAACTAGCATAATATTGCTGACATGTCCTCAAGAGAAATTGTTGATATGACATTTTTGTCTCAACCTGTCCTTTTAGTAAAAAAAAATAATTTCTTCATATCAACAAAAAATATTAATGACATTTTGCAGATTTTCTTTTTACTGAACAGCTGTTTTTCTTCCAAGACAATTAAAATTGTGAAGCTAGATCAGATCTTTAGACATAAACAAAACCTGTAATTAACAGTTTTTCTTTTCTTAATTGTTTACTGATGAAGTAGGAGGGTGAAGCTTTGGTCTGCTCTAAAAGAATATAAAATGAAACCAAATAAGAGCTGACCATCTATGATGAGGATGCCTGAAGCAACTGAAAATACTGTGAGTAGAGAGTTCACTGAACAAAAAAGAAAACTGAGGAGGGAAAACAGGACTATTTTTTTTTTTTTTGGAACAGCAGAAATTTTAACACAAGCTTTTAGCTGGCAGGAGTAAAACATGGATTGTTTCTTAGGCTGAATAATCACTACGTGTTTCATAAGGATTAACTAGCATGTTGTTATTAGAGCAGTCAGTGATTCAGTATGCCAGAAGATTGGAAGATTAAACAACAGCTAATCTCTAGAAAAGTAGGACAAAATCCTTTGTTTCTTTTTCAGGAAAAAGAATTCACAGCTTGCAGGTTCTCAAAAGCTGGCTTCCCACTCGCTGTCTCAGAAAGGCAAAGTTTTTCTCAACATCAATACTTTCCCATCCACTTCTCCCAGAGGAATGCAGCTTCCCACAGCTGTGTATTAGAGAACATTAGCGATCAGGAAGAGCCAGTGTTCATTTTTTTGACAGCTTAGCACTAACAATAATGAATTTCTCTGTAAATCAGGAAACTCTTTTGTTGCACTGGTGGACAGACTTTGACACAACTGGAAAAGGCTGACACATCAGATTGCTGCAAAGTTGGAAGAGGTGTTCAGCAAACCACTGATAAACAAAATGCTGTGAAAAGTGTTTATGTGTATTTTAAAGAAAACTGTTGGCAGATTCAACATTTATCTTAACTTGAATGCACAGTATAAAGGATATTCCAGGTTCTCGTTGCTGACTTATCAGCTGTAGGATCAATTTCCTGCGAGAACGAGATCAGTACAGTACATTGTGTTCTACCAAAAACCCCTTACTACAAAGGATATTGCCACTCTCACACAACTGTGAGTGCTGCCAACCTTTAATTATTTTCAAAAGAGAATAACAATCCAAGTTTTGGATGCAAAACCTGAAATCAAATTATTCCAGGTTAATAAGCAATGCCATTTCCTTGTGTTTCCATCATGGCCTGTAAGTCTGATCCAAAGCAGATGCATGTTCAAGTCTTAGCTTTTGGCACTCTGTTTCTAAATGCAGAAACAATGTACTATTGAGACACTGATGGAAAATGTTATATCCAGTTCTTGACTAGGCAGCAATGTCACGTTCTTCAAAAGAACAATGAAACAGATAAATTTTTATTTAGCATGATATTAAAATAGTGTCACTTTTTTATATGAGGAAGACTGTGAATTTAGAGCCACAGAATCACACAGTTCTGCTGATAGTCCCAATTAATCAGATAAAGCTGCTAAAATTCCTCATCTTAACAGTAATGCATCAGCTCATGCCCCTCCTTTGGGATCAGAGGCACCTCAGTGGGAGTGACTCTGACAGCTGGAAAGGTCACCTCAGCAGTTCCTGCTCATCTGCTCCAGGGTCAGATCTTTCCTGAGGTAAGGTCTGGACCCAGCAGTTGGTAGTGGGCACTTTTTGCCTTCAAGGAAGTTGTGACCTGGATGCAGTGATCTGCTAAGAAATTGGCACCAGCAGGACTGAGGTCTTAGGTCTGCACAGTACATCCCCTTCAGCTGGACTATGTAGAAAAATGTAAGAACCAACTTTGACTTCCTCAATTAATTAATATTTCTTGTCAGCCTTGTAGCACACAACTCTCTATCCTTTGAGACTGAAACCCAGCATAGATCAACAAGCCATATATAGTGCTAATCTGCAGGAGACAAATGTTAACACTGCTTAGCAGAAAGAAAGTACGTGAGACATTCATCTCAACAGGATTAGGCAAATTACAACAAGCTTAAAAGTCCCTGTGCCTTTTATCTCTGTTTTGCTTTGCTGTCCATCTCCTACATATCCCACTTATGGTACCTGACTTAATGTTGCCTCTCACCTTTTCTCAAGAAACATTAACTAAATCCGTGTTCAGGGAACCCATGGGAGGCCTCTTACTGATTCATAGTTCCAGTGAGGTCCATCCCTTAAGCACCATTGCATCAACGAGTGAGCATGTGCACTAGATTTACACGCAGAATACTCCAGGCTGAGGGCTAGTATGGAATGTTTATTAATCCAGTCATATATTCACTTACTATCTTGTTTTGTTCCCACAAGTTCCCTTAAAATTAGAGTAACCATTCGTCAGTAATGAATCAAGTTCCTAGAGTTTCAGATCTTGCAGTAAAAAACTGTGTTACAATATTCAGCATCTGCTGCAAGTTACTCACGGCTGCTTATCAGCTCTTCTATGGCTCCCTAATGACTTAGAGGGGGAGAGGCAAGGATGAACCACATTCGATCCACAGTGGGATGATACAGCTCATGCTGGCAGGTGGATTTGGCAAATGTTTCTGTTGAGTGACATTTTTGATGGAGTGACACTTGGCAGAGCAGTATCCATGAAAGAGTAAGGGATGAGCAGGTCTGTACCTGAGAGGTGGTTACTGAGAGGGTGGTTGGGCACTGGAATGGGCTGCCCAGGGAGGTGGTGGAGTCACCGTCCCTGGGGGTGTTCAAAAAACGGGTTGATGAGGCACTTGAGGCCATGGTCTGATCGTCTGATGGTTAGGAATATGATGGGATAAAGGTTGGACTTGATGACCCTGGAGGTCCCTTCCAACCATAATGATTCTATGATTCTATACCCGTGTTCTGTGCAGGTCAGCTGAAAAAAGCTGTGAGGAAGAACTTAGCAGACATTACTGTTTGCAAAGAGCCACTTTGGAGGATTAATAGCTCCTACAGCCCAAATAAAATGGCAGAGTTGAGGGGTTTTTCCCACTGGAAAATAATTTTCCTAACAGACCCAAAATCAGAAGGCAGAAGATCTGTTCAATTTTACATGCATCGTGCTCATTTCAGTGAGTGTTCCACTTTGGAATTAAAGGTATGGACAGCATCATTTCCAGGGCACTCTGGCTAAAATGTAACTGCATGTATTTGATATGTAGGGCCTAGTGTCCTTCTACACAAGACAGCTAAAAACCACAAACTCAGAAATTTCTATTCACATTCACAGCTATGTATTTCCAGAATATTTGCAGTGATTTGTGGAAAATCCAAGGAAACATTCATCATATCCTCAGCTGATGTAAACCAGCATAACTCCACTGAAATAAACAAACCCAACTCGAACAGATTCAGCTAGTAATTTCTTAAATGAACTGTATGAGATTGCCTCTGTGCAGTTCATTTCTAAGGGACAAGAAAGATGACACAATGATGTCTTGTTTTTAATGGGCTACAAAATGAACCTGAGGCACCTATTGAAATTATTAAACAGTGATGACTTACATCTCAGCAGCTGACCTCATTCTGTGACTCACCTATTGTTACCTGCCTGCTCAGTTACTTAAATTTTCATTGAATAATCATTTTGGTTGACACCAATTCTATCATATTTTATTATTCTAGGCTTACCATACACTTGAATAAAGCAGCTGAAAAATCGACTATTAATGTCAAGATTTAGGGACTGGTGTAACAAAGTGTTTTGTTAACTAAACACACATCAGGACTTGAGAGTTATGGTGATAATTCTTAGTTCTCCTGAAACTGGAGATTCTCTCCTCAACTGGAAATTAAAAGAATGTAGAATCTGGAGAATTTTATGATCTTTCTACTAAACATAATTTAAACCAAAAAATCATTTTCTACATACTGATTTACTGTAACCTGAAAATTCAGGCTTGAAAATAGGAATAAATATTTCAGAGATATACTAATTGTTCTTTCTCAAATCAGCTTGTTCCCCCATACATTAACAGTTCCTTGATGGGCAGTTTTATACCCTGAAAACATTGCTGATTTGTAATCTACTTGTGCATCTCCGTACAGTTAAATGTCCTAAGAAGTTTTGTGTTTACATCCAAAGTTGTAGTGACTGTTTAGGATTATAAAACACACAGCAGAACAGCTATCCATCAGGAATGCCTAGCATAGCCTGGAGAAGAGGAAAATATCATGGGCAAAAATCAGTAACACATCCCTCCCCCAAAACCCAAAAGCAATCTTACACAACTGATAGCTTCTGGAGTAATCTGACCCAAATTATCATTATTTCCACTAATACCTTGCATCTTTGGTATTAGAAAGGCTGATCTACTGTTTATTACTGTTACTCAGGTTGAGGTGCATTAATAAGGCTCAAAGTGAAAGGGCATTAGAAATCAAGAAACCTGACTTTTATCCTTTGCATTTGTCAGAGGTCCTAACGACAGGGTTATTGTGAACTCAGACTACTAAATGGACACAGAAAGAATTACAGTCCCCTAGTTATGAATGAGTGATTACCCTCCTTGATTTCTAATTTTGCCTGAGTAAATATTTCAGGTCCTGGTCTTGAGGTTGTAAAATAAATCATAATATAATTATACCTTACCAGTGCTTCAGAGGAAAAATTGCATGAATTTATTATTTCCAATAAGCAGTTTTATAATAACAGAAGCCTGAGGTCTACCAGCACGACAAACAAATTAACAACTTCTACCTGTGCATTTCACTTGAGATTAAAATGGTTGAACTCAGAATTTAAAACTGACCTACTTCATTCTGGAAGATGAGCAGGCTAGTGTTTATAGACACGAGGATCATGCAGCAGGACAAGCACCTGTGCATTTGGAAGGCAGCTGGTTTCAAGCTATCAAATACATCAAGCCAAACAATGTATCTGAAACATTGTATCTACTGTCAATGGATAATTTGCTTTGTTTTACATAATGAAAGTGAAATTTGTGTTTGGAACTCGAGGCAGTGAATTTATGTTGTAAGCTACCTGATTTTTGGCTGTCAAGCTACAAACCTGTCTGGAGAGGATGGAAATCAAAGGCTGAGATTCACTCAAATTCGAGAGCAAGATTGCTGGGACAGATTGGACGTAAACCGTGTGACAGAAGAGAAAAACACTTTATGGTATGTGATAATTCTGTGTGTTTGTAGTTGGGGGTGTAATTTCCTTGTAACCTCATCACTGCCTAGGTCCAGAGATGCCTGCCTCTTCCTTTCCTTTTCTTAGGCACATAGGCAATAACTCTCCTGCAGTGCATAAATAGGAGTTGGCCTCAGTCAGCATGTAGGAGCAGAAAAGTGCAATTTGGAAGGGCTCAATTATCTCAAACACTTTGGACTCAGCCAAGCAAAAGCTTGAAGACTTGATCCTGAATTCATCTTCAGATGCAAGAGGTAGACACTTCCCTTGGACACTTTCTTACCCACGCTGTTGCTAGAAAAATTGGGCTTTATTCCTCAGCCCTGACAGATAATAATCTAGCTATTTGAGTTAATGCATACTCACTCAGCCAGAACAGAACTCTGTTTAGCAGTAATCATGACCCAGACCCATAACAGCACTTAATGTCAGCAGTCATCTAAACTTACTGTGATAAATGGGACATTTCAGTGGATCTCTAATGATTTCTATTATGAGAGTATAAAAGGCAGAGACCTGAAAAATCTAAATCACACATCTCATTGCTATTTGAATGATAATAGCTCTGCTGCCTGTTTGCCTGGCACGCAGGGTGAGCTGCACAGAGCTGAAAGGGGAAGCTCTCACTGCCTTTCTTTTCTCTAACTCAGTTTTATCAAGCAACACTTGATCTGGGAGACATTCATGTTCCATCTGGCATATTGTCACAAAGCAAAGGGAACTTCAGCTTGAAGAAGTTGGGGTCCACACTTGCTCAGTCATTATGGATTAGAAGACTACTGATTCATTATGGGTGTCTATTCAATTAATTAAAAGTTATACACTATGTATCTACACAGATTTAAAGCCAAGTGGCAACTGACATACAAATGGGTTTAACCTGAGGTAAACAAATGAAGAACACAGGTAGATGACACAGCAATGCCACGAAATAAAAGTCTACTACATGGAAAAGGAGTTTTAGAACAAAATCTTGTATTAAAATGCTACTGACTATTTGAGGATATTAAAAAAAGATTTCATGCAAGCCACTGCTAGGTAATGTAATTTTGTAGGAAAGCCACAGTGAATTGGAAGAGTTCATATAGTGGTCAATGGAAGATTAAAATAATGAAATTTTGACCCCACAAGATATTTTAAAGCATCTGATTGAGATAAGGCAATCCCATTATCTGGTTCATCATCTGATATTATCAAGAAAAGTAGCTAAGAACATTTCAGAGAGTGGATTAGATGCTGTGAATAAGGCCTTTGATGGCTGTGAAAAAAGGCCAGGGTCTGCAAATCCATCCCCTAGTCTCTGCAGTAAGTCAGAATGCTGGAAATAACATAGTTGGGGTGACACTGAAACTCTTATAGACATGGAAGGATGGGAAACTGATGAAGATCCCTAATGATTTCCTTAGTACTTGACATTCTATAGCGGGAGTGGAATCCACGGGGATGAAGATCCCTCTTTAGCAACAACCATCAAGATAAGCATGTAGAATAAATAATAAATGGCAGACCCTATTAGCAATCAGACATTCAGAAGTCTTCTTTTCCCTTATAGGAACTATTAACATAACTAAAAATTCAAAATGGCCTTACACAAACAGGATTTTGCAACCATGTCTGCTACAGAGACCAATCCTATTGACTGCAGAGGATTCCCAAGGTAAGACACAGATGTATTCCTCCCAGCCTCAGGAACACTCTGGTGACTAAAGGGCGTCATACTAGGTGAATCTGAGGCCCATGGTACTCAGTACAAATTCTGCTATCAAACGAAGGCTCCTTCTAGAGAATATCGCATAAGAGAAGAAAAATTTTGTGCCAAACTGATGACTTTGTTGCCATTGAGAGTTTTTATGGCAACAGGTTTCTGTTACACAACCCAGACTAGGCAACTGCTAGAGGAAAATGACTTCTTCACTAATTTCTTCTTTACACTCAATGTTTATGGGAGAAAAGAGAACCATGATTCAAATACTGAGAAAAAGGAATTTCAGGACAAGCACCAGAACTATCTGTGCTTTCTCAAAAGAGAAAGTTTGGGACATCCTCTCATTCTGCTTGTTTTTCTTGCTTTGTTAGTCAATCCTCAATATTAACTCTACCATGCTAGTCACTTCTGTTTAGCTTTGCATTTCAGATAAGACTTATCACCTCATTCACACATCTGTGGCTAGCATTGACAAAATATCTTCCTTTTCAATGCACATGCAAAGTCTGCAGCCAGCAGCATTGATCATTTTATTATCAGTCTCTTATGCTTAATTTCCACTTCATCTTTCAAGTCAAACTCCATCTCAGACTACATCAATAGTGGTGGCAACACACTGATCAATCACCCTTGCCTTTGGCAGGCATGCATGCTGCAGGTACCTTGTAAGATTGCTTTTGTGTTACCCCAACACAACTGAGCTCTCCTAAACTATTCAAAGAATCAAATTAACAAGTACATTGCGATCTTTAAGCACTCTGATATGACTTTTTAACAAGCAATTAACTAATGTAGCCAGACAGTTTGATAAAGCACTAGAAAACTCTGCCAAGAGGAGGACTCTGCTGTAAGTACAAACCAGCTTCAACACCTGCCTGGGCAGCTCCTTGCCCCAGCTCTGCCCCAGACAGTAACAGGCAGGGCTCAGGTGATCTTACCCATTCCTAGCCAGCCAAGAAGGCAGCACGACTGCAGTATGGAAAAGCAGGGACAGTCATTCAGTATTCTCCACTCTGAATAAATGAAGGCAGAGCAAAAAAATTCAGTGCAAGAAACTTTGTGAAATGAAGCAACTCCCTTCATCCTTCTAGAGCAATGGAGCTTTGGGGAAGGAATGTCCCTAGAGTTCCTCCTGACAGTAGCAGTAATTTCTTAATGAAATCAATGATTGCCACTGGCTTTGATAGAAAGGATGAAAGAAGCACTTTTGCTCTTCCTCCTCCTTTCCAGATCCACCCAAACCACCAGCACCTGCCTCCCGCATAGCCCAGCCAAAGGGCATCACTGCTCTATGGCCCCAGAAGTTTAATTACTGAACACAGTGGATACTGGGATTATAAGAAATGACAGTTAAAGAAAAAAATAAATCTCAACAGACCATCTTTTCTGATATGTGAAGACCATTTGAACAGTCCATAGATGTGCAATTCTGCAAGCAGAACAGAAACTGAACCACGGGGCAGCAGCACAGTCAGGTGACCCTTTCTTCTCTTGCTTTATGAAGCTTTGGAACCCTTACATTTAGCTGTGCTAGCTAAAGCTCAGAGCAGTGGGCGTTTGCTTCCCACAGAAGGACATGTATTACCCACAGGTGCTGCTTTCATTTTCGTGTTCTACTCAGAAAGCCAGTGGCAAACAAGGGGGGAAGCTGCTCTATTCCAACATCAACCAACTCAAATGAGAATATTCCACAAGTTCCTTGCCACCAGAGTGGAACCCTCACTTGCAGACTGTAATAAAGAAATCAGTCCTTTTTAATTGCCATCATTTTTCATCATTTTTAGAACATTGTAACCAACTTTTTAAAGACATCAGCACCTAATAATTGTGGTATTCCTCAGATTAGTACATGTAAAAATGCAATGCTCAGTTGCTAACAGTACTTCATCCATCATTTACCACCCTAGGTGCATCTCTCCAGCACCTGCCTTGTCTGTACCTGGCCTATCTCCATACTATACAAACAAGTTACAAAAGCATTTGAGAAAATTAATTAACCAGAGAATTTTTGCTCCCCTGTTTTTTGCCAGGGTCAATTTAGTAATTTGCAGTAATAGTTACAGGTGCTTTGAATCTCCCACTGTTTGTGTTCCCCAGACACTACTGATGCAGAGCTGAAGAGATGTGATAACTGAGGCAGTCAGTATACATCATTAACTCTGCACTAGTTTAATTTCGACAGTCTTTGATTATGGAAAGTGCAGGAAAATAAGCACAAGCTGTAGATGGAGTTTTATTCATGGCTAGCTGAATAATGAAATCACGATGTGCACAAATATCACGGTGACAAGTATTGATTCACCAGCATTTATCACATAATTTCTAGGACTGTTTTCCAGTTTGTTTTCCAATTTATTTTCAAAACATGACTCCTCTCACTTTCCATCTTTCTCTTACTTATGTGACTGTGCGTTACTGACCCTGCTCAAGTTATGCATTTTGACATCTGAAAGTAGGAAACTTACAGTATACAATTTTAACTCTTCCCCTGGCAGTCATGCGTGCCCACACAATTTGTGAAACTGTACATGGCTTGGGGTTTTTCAGCCCATGTAGTCTCAGAGCAGAGAAGTGAAAGATGACCTCTTCATGTTGCTTTCAAGTTATGCTTCTAATGGATTTCTTCTATAGTTTAAGATACAGTAAAAGCATTTTTAAGTTAATGTAACCAGAATTAGGAGAGCTGATTTTTACTGCCATGCAATTAGGGTGCTGTTAAAGTTTAATTTAATTTCTTCTTAAACTTGATGGCTGTTTCTCCCAAATGGGTTATGACTTTATGTTCCTCCCTGCTTGGCACAGGCTTCACATTTTGCATGGAGCTAGACAAAACTGTATTCATGCAACAGGAGATTATAGCAGCAGTCCCACATCCTTATAGCTTGATATTGTATATTGTTATGCATTTTACTGCATAAATAAGCACTCACTCTTCAATATCAAGGGAAATGCATGGAAATGTATTGCATCCAAGAAGTGAAAGTAATCACGTACTATCAATGCAGTCTAATAACAGGAGGTGTTTTGAGAGCCAAGAACAGATATGCTCTCTCACATACAGGCAAGTGGAGCTCTGAACAGCTTTATACAGTTTATAATAACATAAAGAAAGAACTAGTTGTTTTCAGTATCAGCCACCCATATTACTGATATAAGGGGAAAAGAGATCAAGATATTAAAACCTGGTCTTCATCATATGTGGTGTACAACACCACGCTGAATCCAGCATGAAGAACAGCACTTCCCATAGGAAATGTTTACTTTGAAACAGCAGGAGTTTGGATCAGTGACCATTTTTTCACAGCCCTGTGTTAACTGCTTTCTGTGCACGGGGAGTTTTATTATCTTAGCAGAGACCTAAGTCCAGATGTTAGGACTGATCTGCTGTTAAGTCCACCTGAGGAGACCTTGTTGCATTACAATGAATAGAGGCAGAACAGCATAGACATCATCTGGAACTAAGATACAAATGATGAGGTATGGCAGCATAAAAGGGTCACAGCATCTTTAAACACATGTGTGTGGGGCTAGTAAGTAGGAGTAAGAAAGTTATTTTGCAGTGCAGCTGAGGCAGACTGGAAGCCTGTGTGCAGTTCTGGTAGCCGCTTTTGAAAAAGATATTGAAAAACCCTGGAATGATGGATGAGCTGTGTCTGGTACCCGGGGTTCTGTCTGACTGTTGCGTGGCAACAAGGGGTGCAGCCCTCAGCCCAGCTCTTGCTCTCAAAGGAGCACCTTTAAAGGGAACAGATATCTCAGCTGCAATCTTTCCCACAAACCCTCCTCTGTCGTCTGACCTGGTACATGGATTGTCACAATCTGGCTCAGGAAAATGGTGAGAAGTTTTCATTCCTCTCACAGATACAAGGAATGGGTCCAAAAAAAGAGACAATCTAGGAATGCTATGCCAATGTGAGATATCACCTATAATTAAAGCAGATTTTTTTTTACTTTGAAGCCCCTCATATTGCCAGTTATGATATGATTGAAGAAGCACCTATTTTTCACTGGTGGTATTTCGAGTTTGTCTGTGATAACTGTGAAACTGATTTTCTGTATTTTTTCTACTGAGGACCATTCAAGCTTTTCTTGAGGAAGAGAAGGCACTAAAACAAATGATATTTTTTTTCCCAGTACTGGAAGCAAAAAAAATCCAGTCTCCTGTCTGCTATCAATTTTTGCTGTGAGGTAGAACAAACGATACATATGTGGCTTCCACACCACTTTTACAACTTGAGGAATCTAAATCTCAAGACTTGAATTTTACAGTACCATTTTTCCATTTTTTAAACATATAATCTTCCCTTCCTGTAGCAGGGGCAACAGGAGTACACCCTCCACCTCATTCCTTAACCCCTGACTCTAGGGATGAAAAAACAGACCAGCTCCCACACTGAGGCAACTGATATCGTTCGTGTCTCGTGTCAGCAGCTTGAAGACTCAGAAATCCAAAGTCTGACTCTAGAATGTATGAGACTGCCCCCAGACAAGACATATTTAACTAAAAAACCCTTATGTTCATGAGCACAAATATATTCTGTCCTTCTGCCTCACTATCTCTTGAAAAGGATCCTCCACGTAAGCCCCAAATCCACCAGGGTTTCTGCAGAGACCTCTTCTACTTCAGTGGTTTCAGGTATGGATTCTTGTGATCAAACTCTTTTCCTTTTCTGATTCCTATTCATTCTCACTCCAAGCCAATCTAAACTGGCCTAAGGGCACAGAGTGCACTACCATTAAATGATGAGGATCTTGGCTTCACTTTATGAATGCCCTCCTTTGGAGTGCTAAGGACAGACTGGGAGAAGATGATCTCATTATCATAGGCTCTGTTCCTGAAAGAGACAAGTTCTGAGAGTTCATTCACATCAGCTGTAGTGATTGAATTTCACTTGACATGTCAGAAGCATCCAGTCTGTTGGCCACAGAATAAAGTGAATAATTTAGCAGGGAACTGCTGTATGCCAAGCAAACAGGTTGTAAAACAGTTCTGCACAAAATCTGGGGAACCAGCTGTCTAGATCTGAGGCACAGAATAGTATTTATTGCTTATGCATCATGCTGAAATGCTAACAACGTAGCCCAAAATTAGGAAAAGGATGATGAACATGGAGGCATTCTTTTTT
Source organism: Aegotheles bennettii (assembly GCA_013398125.1). Classification (NCBI taxonomy): domain Eukaryota; kingdom Metazoa; phylum Chordata; class Aves; order Caprimulgiformes; family Aegothelidae; genus Aegotheles; species Aegotheles bennettii. Next base: position 1,005,709 of record VZRW01011158.1, on the reverse strand, counting down.
CTTGTCCAGCCTCAAGAACTCTTAGCACATGGACAATTAGAGAACTGCAGGCATTGCTCTTAAGGTTGCTAACACCTAAAGAACAGCGTACACTAAGGCAGATATATTCTTGTGGGAAACAGGGGAGTATCACAGCCTACCTATAACAGATTTTTGTGTGATGAGAAGCACTAGTGAACAGTCTGGGCAGGAAATGAAGTAATTCTATGAGTAATTTGGGAAGCTAAATGCAGACCCATACATGCCTGGATGTTGCAGTTAAAAAACCCTTCCTTTCCTACCACAATGCTCAACAAAAAACTGCTGATTGTATTAATTTCTCAGTGGGTGGGTTTTGCAAAAGGGCTCAGTATTGACCTAATTGTGATCACGACAGAATCAATGGGAATTCAACACCAGATTCAGCCAGAGCAGGAATTGGCTGTCACTGCCCCAAGATGTCCAGTGTTAACAGATTTGCACACTCTGCAGAGCCTTTATAATTACCCTGTTATTCAGAGTGGCTGCACAACCATGTAATTGCCTCCTTTTCTGGTCTGGCTTCCCTGCTGGCTTCCATGATTGTCCATTTGTTTTCCAGGTGGCACTGCTGTCCATTTACAAATGATGCCTCTCTCCTGGCTTTCAGAGTTGGAATTGGAAGAAAACATTTCCAATTTCAATAAGGAAATATTTTGACTGTCCTTAATTTTAGCCTAGGTTAGTCTAGTTGTAAATTTGTGATTGATTTGACAAACTTCTTTTAACTCAATAACAGTGGGGGAAAACTTCTTAGTGGAGCAGACACTGAGCATAATTACTGATTCTCCTCCACACATGAAGTGTTTATAATTAAATACATCCAGACTTGTCTATTCAAAGAAGCAGAAATGCCACTGAATTCTTTAACAAATACTCTAGGAAATGTCATCCTTTACATTTTCAGCTAATTCCGGGTAGATTGTTAACATTCAAAAGCTAAGACATACCTAAACTTAACTGCTCATCCAGAAGAAGGCAAGCAATAAAATAAAGGAACATTTCATTATCGTGCATAAAAAAACTAAAACTGGGGAATAAATCATTATATTTGTGGAAGGAAATGAGGACTTCAGCAAACAAGTTGTACATGGAGATATATTAAACAGAGACAACAGCTATAATTCAAACAGAAATGTATAATCATTAGAGCAGAGAAGCTCTTTTAATGGAATGACATAAAATGAATGGAGTTAGAAGACACAAGAACAATGGTATTGATGTATCTCAGAAAACACTAACAATTAATATTGTTAACATTTTTTTTCAGGAAAACAAAGGTGAAATAACCTTACCATGTAGTTATAGTCATTGTTCAGCTATAGTTTACTCAGCACTCCAGCCTCAACAATCATTGGATGGAAATTCCACCCTTGCCCCACTGGAGTCTGTTCCCATATCCCCCACACAGGATTTTTACACAATAGTAAGCCAATATAATCTGTGTTCTTTGCTGAGGTTGCTATTCTAACCTTGTATTAAATTATTTTCTCTTCTGACTTTCCAGCTGAGATTAAATATTATCAATTCATTTGTAGCCCATACATCTCTGAAAGCACTTTTAGTATTTAAACCAGAAACTGGGGCCAACATTTAATCAGTAACTGGCACTCCCTATAACCTCCAGTGTTCTTCCCAAGGGAACAACTGTAGTTTTGCAGGCTGTGTTTTTCCACCTTTCCTGTGACACTGACCTAGCCCTGCAGAAGAAGCTTGGTTCAATCCTGCTATGTCCTGAGGTGCTCAGCACCTGCAATTTCTTGTGACAGCCGTGGATAATCAGTAATTCACAGGATCAGACTCTTAGTGCACATTCTTTTTTCTTTTTTTTTTTGGCATAGAAATAGACAGGGCTAATAAAGAGGATAAAACTGTAAAGACACAGGCTTATCTGTCTGTGAGTTAAACCATAAAACAACTTAATTGCACCATACCTTTGTGAACCTTCAAGCAATTCCCTGGCTTGATTGATTAGACTCAAAATGTGAAGACTGCAAAACCAGCATCCACTTGTTCTATTTGTTATAATTTCAATTTAAAAGTGCAAGTAAACGAGCCTGCTGCCCAGTGCAATCCCAGTTCCTTGAGCCTCAGAAAAACTACTGCAAAACTAAATACATCATTTAACACTTACTGATTATCCTTTCCTTAATTTGGGAGCACAAAGAGTAAGACTGCATGCTCAAAGACAAGTTCAAAATGGTTTGGCTCCATCTTCAAAACTGACAAACTTTCATTGACCCACTGAAGTGGGTCAGGTGTTAGTTTGACCCCCACCCTTGAGTGCTCAGCAGCAACACTGTGATATCAACCCAGTGTTTGAAGATAGAGCACTGAAATGTCTCTAGATTCACAAGTGTATCCCTTTGTGGTTAAAAGACAGTTCTTATCCCTGCAGTACAATCTACTAAACAGCTTGATCTGTCTCTGCTCTGAAGGTGCATCTCCAGGAAATGCTAGAATTCAAGACAAAGGAAGATTACCTCCAATGATCCTGGACATAAACTTCATATCTCACTGGAGTCTTGCAACTCCTAGGTTAGGATAACAACAGCCACTCAAGTACCTCTGGAAGCAGCACATCAGTGACTTTAAGAGAGGTAGTGGTCTGTACTAAAGAGGATCATGAACCACCTACACCACAGCCAGACCCAGCAAGGTACAAAACATTTCACTGGCAACACTACCTGGAGAAGAAAATTAATCTCCATTAATAACTCCCCTCTCGACACTGCAAATCTCCTTTTGCCACAGAAAATTTCAGCCAACATTCCCAGTAATTACTTGATTGAAAAATCCAATCACTTGCATTTAATTAGCACAACAAAACTATTCCTCAGGTCTGTGGCATGCTTGCTCTTTTCAGGAACCTTAATGAGGTGCCCTCTGGAATGCTAATAATTGAAGGTAAAAATGGACTTAAGTTTCTGAAAATGAAGGTCTTCAGGCACTATAGGTCATGAATGCCAATGTATGGGAGAAGAAAATATTTCTTTTTTTGTGCACAGTCCACATTGCACACAGCTACAATGAAAGATTCATCTAGCTACATTGACATTTAACCTGTAAGGCACTGGGCATCCACAGAGCTCATTCCCTTCCACTTAAGTTAGACTCCGTGATTCTTCACAGAAAAACCAGCTGGTATTTGGTGCTAAGGGGCAACAAGTCAGGGATGGACCTGAAACGGGCAGTGAAAGAGAGGAGTATCAGACACTGGCCCAAAGGAGCCTGAGACAGCAATACTTTGTGTTAGCAAAATACAGCCCTTTCTTTTCTCCTCATACTGCCTTAGCTGCAGTAGCATCGAGGCAAGGAGCAGCTCAGACAACTTCACACTAATAAAGACTTTCTCTTTTCAATAGGAATTCCTCATGGTCCTTTGGCACTCAACTGAAACAATTCCAGTGTCCTAATTTTTCTGTCCTGTGCAGATGTCCATCAGAAGTAATGGGATTCTGGATTCAGTGGTCCTCATGAAAATTTTATCAAGGCAGAGTTAGAGTTGGGAGTTACAGTTTTCAAGTATTTTTTTGAGCTCCACACTTCCTTCCTCAAACAGCACCTTCCAGTCTAGTTGTTCCCTTCTGTATTTTTTCACATAGAGAGAATTAACTTTTATCTCTCCCATCTCGCAGTCCTTTCTCATGCTCAATTTAAAATGTCCCCACATATAAAATACCAAAATTCAAATAGCTTTATAAAGTTATTGCCCTTTTTTTTCTCTTGTACATTCGTACATTTCTCTTGGTGAATTTAATTACTGCATTTAAGGAACTGTAACCAAAGGAATTGTACACGTACTGATCATGTGGACCATGTACATGTTTTTTGTACATGTGCTGATCATGGACTCTTTGACCAACATTTCCAAAGACTAAATCTACCAGAGGACAGGTGGCTGTGTGAAGCAAAACATATTTTAGTAGTTTCTCAAGGCTCACCTGTTGACAATGACCATATTTACATTTAGTTGACTTCTCTACCAGTAAAATGTCTGGGTTTATGACTTGTCCTTCTCCTTACAGAACTACTGATTCCACTAAAGATAACAAAGTATAATATTACAATCTCTTCATTGCCTTCTCACAGGTTGTTCCTTGAGCACAGTTCCTCTTACCCCAGCACTAGAGATGCCAGTAAGCAACACCATACATTACCAGGAATTGCAAAGCAGTTATTATTAGGCCACTGATAATGCCATGCATTGTCACACTTTGGTATTGTTTCTGACTACTTTCTGCTGCTGAAAGCTTAGTAAATCTAAAGGAAGAACAGTGTAACACTCTTCTTCCAGCACCTCAGCAGGAGTTTTGGAAAGGGCTTTTGGCTTTGTGGTCACAGACCATCAGCAAGCTTTTCCCTTCAGGAAAGTATAGATTACAAATCTTTTCTTTTCTCAGCCCCAAAGGGTTTAGCAACAATGCTAAGGAAGTAACATTCTGAAGGGTTTTTGTGCAAGAATGAAGTGGGAGAGTGAGGAGGAATGAGATGGTGAAAAAGTAAAATCACACCTCCATCTCTTACCTTGATTTCTTCTGGTTTGACCTCCTAAAATGAAATCTGTCTACTCTTAACGAATTCCTGCTTGTCTTTCTCTCCCTTCATGTGGCCCAAAAGATCTGAAGCACCCAGGGAAGTACTTCTTGATCAGTTCTGATGGCAGGTACAGCAAGATAATCAAAGACTGAAAATGTAAAATAAAGGATAAATTACCAGAGGGGAATAACTACAGCAAAAATAATTTCATTTGGTAACAGAAGTTAACTTCATGTGAAAACTACTCATAAAAATCAATTTGTTCTAGATGCTGAAGAATAATCTGAAAAGAGCACAGGGAATTGTTTCTGTTTTCATACAAATCATTTTCACATTTATGCTAGACCTGTTTATGCTGTTTCCATAATTTCTGCTTTATCCAGCTAAATATTCACAAGTCATGATACTGAACATTTACTTTTCCCTTGACAGCTGTTTTCTAAGTACAGTTCTTTGTTTAATAAGTCCTGACCTCATGTATATTTGACAGCCTCTAAGGAGTGTTATTCCTCAGGAAGTAATAAATGAGTTCTATTTGTTATATTTTTATAGTTTCTCAGGAATTTCTGCCACAAGCAACTAAGGCTGCAATTGAAATATTAACATTTAATTTTTGAGATTTCATCAGAAGTCTTTGGCTCAAATACAAAAAATTTATCAGTGATTTTATGTGCTGAGTATCTTAAGACCCATAAATTTCAGGACACTCAAATGAGGGAGCAGACAAGAATGGTTGCAACAGTTTTGAGTGCACACTCATTGCATGAATGATACACAGAACTACCACAATTATCTGAAAGTCATCAGGGAGCCCAAATAAGATCTGATGGTCAAAGGAATTAAAGCATAGTTGATATTTACTGCCTCACAAAATACACAGACTTAATAATAGAATCTTTTCTAAACTGTTACCACTGCACGAATGCAGCAGAATTCCACCAGGAACATGCTCCTCTGGAAGAGCTGCTATTTAAAAGATGTAAATAAAGGACCACAGCTCTTTGAGGTCATTACAGAATCCACAACAGTATTTTTGGCAAGAAAGGGGTCTTACAAAAACATCTGCCTTTGCAAAAATTGCCTTCGGGAAATTTTATTCTGCCTTTTTAAATTTACACTTCATTAGATGCCTCCCAATCCCCGTGTTATGATTACTGGAAAGGAGATCTAACAACAAATACACATTTAATTCTGCAGCATTAACTACTCAAGGTGATTTTTGCATTAACTGCCACAAAAAATATGTTGTTAAATTAACAGTCTTTTTGTCAGGCAGTTGCTTGATAAGAATTATACTGAGCCCTAATCCTACGTCACCAAAGGATACAGGAACCGAATCAGCCCTAATGACGCCAGTACCAGAGATCTCTATCATGTTCCCACAAAGGCAAAGTTGATTTTGAGTTCTCTGGGAAACTATAAATGTGCCTGCTTTTGTACAAAGCCTGACCATGACTTACTGCTACTTGAGGTCCAATCCTACCTCAGAATTACATATCCTTGCATTTTAAAGGAGTTTCATTTACCATTTTTAAATTACTTAGTAAATTTCCAGTGATTTTAAAGAAAACATCAGGCTCTTTGTAAATTTTTAAGGCTCTCTTTCTCTGCACACTTTGAATTAAGACTTTGTCAGTGAAAAGCTAGCAAGAGAATTCAGCCTTCTACAGCTCCATTCATTTTGGTAATGTCTGAACATTACAGTGAAAGGATCATTAATCCTACCAGTCCTCCTTGCATAGAATTTTCTTCCAGTGCAGTCTCAAAAAGGAGACAAAACCCTGCAAATTTAACTCAGTCATTGTTTAACTACGCCATGCTAGGAAGCAAATTAATAACAAAAATGTTTTATCCTGACATGAAAAAGAAAATAAATCCTAAAGTTATGAGAACAAGTGTGCAGCCATCTGACACTGATTAAAAACCTTCATGGCCCGAGGAATCATTTAGGTAGTTGGATCTGACCCTGTGCATAACAAGGACTGTTAGCCCAGTTTAGTGGAGACAAATTTCAAGCAATATGTCAAAACCACCTAGGGCTTGCCCATACACTAAAACAGAACAGGGTTTTGGGTTGTTTGTGCTAAAAGACACACTGGTTGAACCTACAAACACCTTGTCTAAACTTGTAATCAGTAATGTCTCATTCTTAAGTTCAAGCTGCAACAGAATCATCTACAAGGAAAAAGCTGGCAAATCAGGCCAACACAGCATTTTTTCTTGTTAAATGATGGAGAACCAAGACAGACATGTGCATTGACACCTGCTGAAACCTGGAGGACTGCTGCAAGAGAGGGATTTGGACCATACCTCTTCTCCTGGTAGGCATCTAGCTTTGACACCCTGGTCAGGAGCGTGAGAAAAGACAGAAATGGTCTCCAACAGCTTGACATGCCAAGCAGTTTCCCGAGAGCTCCCCTCTCTTCTGCACTACCTAAGAACATCAAATACTAAGAAGACGATGGGACACAGCAATTGAGCTTTACCAGAAGAACAGACAATAGAATAAAGATCACCCTGGGCACGGAGGGAGAAGGCACAAGTGTACATGCCAGACCTCTGTGGTTTTGTGCACGTCGCTCCCCCCTATGTTTGCTCCTGCTGGGCTCATTGCAAAGCCACAACTGCCTGACCAAGCACCATGGTGTTCACGGGAGAGACCGTGCCAGTGAGGACCGTGTCACCTCCCTGTGCAGTCCTATGTTCAAAAGCGTGCCAGGGAAGAGGCATCTTTGTGTCTGGACACATCTCTGGGGACTAGAGCAGGGGCAGCAGCCACAGCCTGACCACGTAAGCGCTGCTACCTGCCACACCACCCACACCAGCACTGGGGGGAGCTGAGAGATCTGTGCTTGGATGTGCACCTAGAAACCAAATCTGACCACCTTGTCAAAACAATACTTTATCTGATTCGAACAGCAGGCACAAAACCAACCACCTTTCATAAACACATCCAGAACATCAACGGGAGTGAATTTCTTTGCATCTTTCAGAACTAGAAGTCATATTTACTTTTAAACAGACAACAAATTTTACCCAGACTGGCACTAAGTAGCTTGTTATTACTACTGCAGTGCTCCAAAAGGCACATTAATAATGCAAACGGCTGCATCTCACTTTTGTTACTACTCATGGGATGAGGCAGCACATTGCGTCTGCTCTCAGGCCACAGGAGACATTTGAGATCCATCCCCTGACAATGTGAAACGTTCCCCGGCTACAAAGTCAGAGTTGATGTTTTTGTTAATTTCAGTTTACATCTTGTCTCAGCACACCATAACCAAGCTGTGTAAACATCAACTCACTTCACAAAAACTGTAAATGAGTAGTTTTTGTCCAAAAAGCCTATAAACATACACGTGCTTATAGAATCATAGAATTATTCTGGTTGGAAGGGACCTCCACAGTCATCAAGTCCAACCTTTATCCCATCATATTCCTAACCATCAGACCATCAGACCATGGCCTCAAGTGCCTCATCAACCCGTTTTTTGAACACCCCCAGGGATGGTGACTCCACCACCTCCCTGGGCAGCCCATTCCAGTGCCCAACCACCCTCCCAGTAAAGAACTTCTTCCTAATCTCCAACCTAAACTTCCCCTGATGGAACTTGAGGCCATTTCCTCTCGTCCTGTCATCAGCAATTCGGGAAAAGAGACCAACACCAGCCTCACTGCAACCTCCCTTTAGGGAGCTGTAGAGGGCAATAAGGTCTCATAGAATCATTATGGTTGGAAGGGACCTCCAGGGTCATCAAGTCCAACCTTTATCCCATCATATTCCTCACCATTAGACCACAGACCATGGCCATCTCCTCTCAGTCTCCTCTTCCCCAGGCTCAATAACCCCAGTTCCCTCAGCTGCTCTCCATAAGGCTTCTTTGCCAGACCTCTCTTATCCTGCCCCTGAAAATCCACCCTACAACGCTTCAGTGCCTTAAAGACCACACCAGTAACCTGTGCTGGGTAGAATTTAACCCAACGCACCCCTCTTTGTGTTGTACTTTCCTTAATGAAGACAACATGCCACATCCCTTCCCTCCATCACCAACCCACCTGCGCCAGGCCGTGGGGAGCCCCTGGGCCCAGGGCACCCACAGGCACTGCCCGGCCGGGTGCGAGTTGGGAATTCCCTTGGGAATTCAGTGCTGAAAAGGGGGGAGCTCAGGCAGAGCCGTCCCTCAGGCCACACAAACACATTGGTGACCTCCCCAGCGTGTGAAGGGATTTTTGAAGAGCACAAGGGAAGTGTTAAACCTCACTGCGAGGAAAGCTTTGATTCTGAGCACGAGATGAAACGGGAGCTCAGCGCTCTGGGGAACGGGGGATGTTTTAATGCTGTGAGAGCGCTCCAGCGCCCTGCTCCGGGTCGGGACACACCGGGGGCACCCATGGGATCCTCATTTCACACCCAGCGGGGGCCACAACGGCCGTGAAGGCGCTGGAGGGGCAGGAGGGAGGCAGCAGCCTGTGAAGGGGCTCCCTGCAGCGTGGGGAGCACAGCCCTGGGCAGGCTGCAAGGCGTGAGGGGGCTCCGGCACCCCGGGGGGACCCTGAGGCGGGGACGGGGCTTTTGGCGCCTTTTCTGCGCGGACTACAACTCCCAGAATGCCCCGCGGCGCCTCACTACAACTCCCAGAATGCCCCGCGGCGCCTCACTTCTCGCGAGAGGCTGCGGCAGCGGAAGTCTCGCGGCGTGGCCCGGAAGCGCCGCTGCCGTGGAGACGGGAGC
>VZRW01011158.1:976129-996404 GCA_013398125.1 Aegotheles bennettii | reverse complement strand
GGCAGGGGCGGGGGTGGGGGGGGGAGAAGCCTCCGGCCTCGCCCCGTTCGCGGGCCCCGGCGCTGCCCCTGGGTGTCCCGGCTGTCCCCGCTGCTGGGCTGTGGTGTTGCCCGGGCCTTTCTGCCCGGGCCTTGCGGTAAAACCGCTCCCACCGCGGGGTTGTTTGTGCCGAGGCCCTCGGGGCCGTGGTTCCCCCCTCAGCACTGAAGCCGCTGAGGTGCTGTGCTGGTGCTGCCGGCCGGGGCTCCCTGCCCCAGGAGGGGTTGGTTACCCGTGCCCGGGAGGGCTGTGGTTAAGAGCGAGCGCCTGGGGCGCGAGGCTGTGATTGTGCTGCCCAAAGCAGTGTTATGGTGTGATAAACAGAGGGCTCTGGAAGCAGCTGCTGTGGGTTTAGTCCTGGCTGTGGAGCACAGGCGTTTTCTAGATCTTAAAATTGTTTACTGTGAGCCTCAGTTGTCCTGTGTGTACAGATATATGTATGGAATTATCCTGCAGAGCTTGTGCACAGTTGAGCTCTCCAAGGAAAGAAAACATTGTGCTTATCTCATTCCAAGAGATTAAATACTGTAACAGCCTCTTTAATGAAAACAAACCAGACTTCTTTTTTTTCCCTTTCAATTAGGTGCAGACATTGCTTCAGCAAATGCAGGATAAATTTCAAACCATGTCTGACCAAATAATTGGAAGAAATATCCTTTTTTAAAGTTAGATAGGTACTGTACACTACAGATGCACAGGTATGTTTAAGTATATTTACCACATTTGGAAGATAAATTTAAAGTGACTGTGTTTGTGCAAAGTCATGGTAAAAAAAAAAAGGTAACAAAAAAAATAAATCCTTAAAACCCAGCCCAACAACTGCTGGATTGGAGTTACAGTCCTTAACTGTGGTGAACTTGATGACATGAGCTGTCGCATAGATGACCTGGAGAAGAACATTGCAGACCTCATGACACAAGCAGGAGTGGAAGAGTTGGAAGGAGAAAACAAGACCCCTGCTACTAACAAGAGCTAAAGTGAGACAACTGCTTGCTACTCTTGAAACAAATCCTCCAGTCACTTGAAATTGCTGACTTTAGGTGGAGTTTTTCCTTTGGTTTGTGAGGGAGTCTGATGTTCATTCCGAGCAGCTCCCTGCGTTATTAACACAAGAAGGTTTAAGAAGCTCTCCTCAGCAGGCTTCTAGCAGCCTCTTCAGCAAGGGTCTGGTCTTCACCAGTATTGGGAGGAGAGTTATTTTCTTCCTGTCTCATTAGTTTTAAGGAAGTGCAATAGCTGTACTCATCCTCTGTTACACACTCACTGTGCTACTCTTGGTAAGATCTGAAACCCTGACTGTCATTGCAGTATGAGAAGAGATGGGGAAGAATCTCAGTGACATAGTGAGCTGTTCTTTTCCCTTCTGTCACCACATTTGAGCCTGAAAAGGACCATGATCTCATGCATGCTGCCAACATCCACTCCAGTTTCCATAGCTGGAAAGCTGGTGGGAGTGTGGTGCTCCTCTTCCATCTTCTGCTGCATCCTGTAGGCTTCAGCACTGGACTGCAGACTTGGGCTGTGCTCAGGGGCTAAATAGTGAGTTACTGTCCATCAGCTGTAAATGCCTCCTGTGTAAGTTCGGAGCTTGCACACTCACACATAGCACTGAGAGCAGTGTAAGAACACTCAGACACGAGGTAAGGTGTATTCTAGGGCAGCACTCCCTGGAAAAAGAAATTTCTTACTGAAAGGTAAATGTGATATATATTCTTACCTAATTTCTGAATTGATAACCTGCCCCTCTACTACACAAAAACATTGGAGAAGGAAATGTTTCATCTATTTGGCAAACAGCAGTTCAAAATCTAGTACAAAACCGTGCAAATAAACTCAAGTGATCAGGTAGCACCATGCACAGCATTTACAACAGTGGCTGGAGGTGTTTCAGAAGATGGGGCAATGCAAGAGTGCCCAAACTTGCACATAAACAAGGTGTGGGGGGTGTGGTTCTTAATTACAATATGTGAGCACTAAGATTTCGCTTCCGTTTGTATAGAGCTGGATTTTTGTAATCCATGGGAGGCAACTGGTAAATGAAGTATTGGGTGCATCATATGAAATTAATTTATGTTTTTATAAGGTGGCTGAGTAAGACACATCTCAGCCTCTCAGGTTTGAAATTCTGAGCTCATGTCCAAATACCCTGCAGCCTGTGTAACAGGCACATGTGAAACAGATACACATCTTGCTGGCTAAGGTACCTATTTTTTGTGACACTTTGGCAGAAATACAAATTGCTATGGGCATCAGTTCCCTTAGCCTGAACCCCACAAATGAAAATTGCTGATGAGTTTGATTCACTTAATTCTTCTCAGTAACATATTTTTTTTTCATTATTTCTCCCCAACAGGTTGCAAATAATTTAAGATGAATCCTGGAAGACTTTCTTTTTTTTCCTACAAAACCTTGGAATCACAGAACAGCTTTTTGCAACTACTGTGTGTAAAAGCATTTTTATATTGTTACAGAGCTTGCATTCCTAATGTATATTGTATAGTTAGGGATAGGTTAGTTTATATTTTGATTTGTGTACTGTAATTTCACTTTTTGAATTCTTGTTATGAGGATCAATTAGTTGTGTAATTAAAACACAGATCTTATGGATCTCAACTACTGGGTGTATTTTTTTCTGAAGTCACTGTTTTCCCTTTCTTATACCTTTTTCTAGATGTTTCATTTTTGATAGCTGCACATCTAGTGACTCCCATTCAAATGGAATTCTTAACTTGTCTTAACTTGTGGAGTGAAGCACAAGGTTGAAACAACATTAATCTTAGCTCTAAGCATCAGTCACTCAACTAGTTGAGGATTGTATGTTGTTTTCTCATAAATGTAATAAGCTGATTTTGGAAAGAGAAGGCCCCAAACATCAAAATCCTATCTCCTGATCCTGGTATTACCTTGCCTATGCATTCCTAGAACATAAACCAGAAATAGAGATTTAATGTTAGACACAACTGTGCACAGCTGAGCAGCCACTGCCATTCAGATCTGTTATATTTAGACAGACAAGGAACCATTAACAATGAAAAATCCTACTCTGGGACTGAGGTTTTGTAACAGTTTAAAGCTCTACTTTGAAAGTGACAGTGTGTCATTTGAACAGTAATTGTGATTAAAATAATGATACAGAACAGGGATGGGACTGCAGGAGTCTCTGTGTGTTGTCTTTCAGTTTAAGTCACTGGCTCATTGTACAAAATAGTTTGCTAACAAAGCAGTGTGTGTTGAGTAACAAAAAAAGAGTATCCAGTTAGAATTGTAAAGCCTTGCTTCTCTTTGAATAACAACTAGCTGAAACTCTTAAAAATCTTTGGTTTAGAAAGGTGTTTGCTTTTATAATCACATCCACAAGTTTAATGGATTGTGTTAGAGTATTTTGGCAATGAAAAGTATATGTAGAAGAGTTTGTACCATGTCACTTGTGAAGAAAAATGACCAGTGTCAGATATTACTGACAATCATTGCAATACAAATTTAAGAAAGCACTATTAGCAGTCAGCAGTTACACGTGGACCACTCTCCAGAGTGCTCTTTGCACGCCACCAAATTATCACCTGTGTGTTGAAGGCAATATGACAGGTCATTTTTCAGAACAGAAGATACTGTAATAAAAGCTCAATAATAGGGGAATTTTGTGAACATAAGAAATGTATCAATATACCTTGTAATACCAGCCTTAGGCTCTTTGTAATGTCATTTAAAAAATCTAATAAACTATTATGTGGTAACAAATAGTCAGGTCATATATATTAAAGCAAAATCTAGCATAAGTGTATGGTTCTATGTGAGACTATTTAGTTATAGAAAGACTCTAGCACAGCTGCTGCTTACAGAATGGAGTCTAGAATAGGGGTGTGTGTTGTAAAATGAAAGGGTGAGCACGATTCATGCCCTGCAACACCTGGATTCTACTGAGTAATACCAATATAGACCAAATTCATAGGAAAGCAAGTGGAGGATCATTTTGTGTGATGTTTACACAACCATAAATTCTCGTGTAGCCTCCTTCCTGCTGTGGGAAAAATGGTTGGTCTTGAATTTGCTAGCACTATCTTATATGCAGCAGTGGTAGGCCTGCTGTCCTCAAGTTTATTGTCAGAACATGGAAATTGGAAAATCCACCCACTGGAAAATCATTTCAGCTCTAGGAAGCAGCTAGATTCTTCAAGTCGTTGGAAGGATTCCAACCACTTCTCAGTAGGGATAGTTTCCCCTCTTAAATTTAACACTTGGCTGATTTTGAGAGGTAACAATGCAATTCAGAACAAGCCTTTCAGACAGGAAGGTGTTACTTGTAGCTCTTCAAATGCTGCATGTTTTTGAGAAGCACGTTTTGTTCTTACTCAGAACCAGTGATAGAGCTTCTACGTATAAACAGCACGTGCAAGCCAAGATAGATTCCCTTTTGGCCACATTTCCTTGAAGTGCAGTTAATTTAATAGGCAAAGCAAAGCAGAAGATGACTGGTTTTGGGTGTCATTTTGCATGGATTTGATAACCCTTCACAAAATAAGTGTCCTTGGGTTTTTCCTCAATGTGCTGGCTCACATCTGACAAATGCCTGACTTTTCTGCTGGGCTGCCTCATTTGCAAAGAAAAAAAAGGTCTGAGGATCGAGCTCTTGAGTAAGGACTGTCTTCCTTATTAGAATATGAAGAAAGCTGCTCCAGATGTTCATCTCAATCAGACTCTGGTGCTGTGTTTTGTTTAGGACCATCCTTTGAGACTGCGGCTTGATTTTTTAGTTGTTTATGCTAAAGTCTATGTAGGCACTTTCTACTTTAAGAGAGATTTTCTGCTACTTGTCATCATGGTAACATACATTATCACTGACATATTTACCTCCTACAGTTTATTTTCAGAAACAGTGTAATTACAGATTCAGTGCACCCTACTCTCATCTCCTTGTACAAGCAGGAGTGGTGGATGCTGCATTTTCCAGCTTGCAATTCAAAGCTGGTGTAACTTTGAGCTGACCTGCTGTAATTCATAGGAACAGCAGACCCGTGCTGTGACAGCAAAATGGCCTGCTTTGCCTGTGTGAGTGAGCGTGGGTGTCTGCTCACATCTGCCTCCTGCCCACCTGCAAGAGGGGAAAGGGTTTCTGCTTTCACAGGTGTCATCTAGGAAGAGGTGAGAGTTTGAAAATGCACTCCCTTGAACTTGCTGCTTCATTCTTTCCCGTCCCAGCCCGAGCAGTGAGTAAGGAGACAGCGGAGCTGCTGTGTATGAGCATGGGGTACAGAATTACACAGAACAAGTAGAGTCTACAGGTCCTGCATTTATGGGGAAAAGGAAGAACAGCTAAGGATGGAGAAGGCAGAACCCCCCTGCTCCTGTCCTCCAGCTCTCCATTGTCTCTGCTCTCAACTCTCACCACTGCTACTCCAAATTTCCATTGCCGTGATCCTCTTCAGCCTCTCTGACTCTGAATTCAGAGCTCAATTTCAGCTGTTACCGAGGAAAAAAACCATTGTTTCCAAACTGCCTCCAGGTAATACTGAGTATAGATGCTCTTTCACAGGACATCCACATTAGGAACAGCAACTAGAATCAGTCTGGTGTGACAGGAATTATGAGTGACACCGTGCAAGTTTTCAGCCACAGTTTCATAGCTGATCATTAATAGTGTTGTTTTCTGAATGTTAGACTCAAGATCTGAGGACCCAGAAACAAGCTGAAGATCACAGGAGCTGTGTGGCCTATGTATTTCACACTGGGCAATAGAAATAAATCTGAAACTCCTGTCTCGCCTGGTGTCTTAATTCCTATCTTTATAGCAGGAATGGCACTCTCAGGACAGAGATCAGTGTTATGATAAATCTATGTTTTGAACCACTTAGGCCCACTGATAAGTGATTCAGAGTTATGGTTTCCTTAAGAGGAATTGTCATTTCATCTCTGCCCTAAAGACAATGTACGGTAAATAAGACTGCACACAGATAGCTCTTGAACTAATACCATCTGGTCCACACACTAAATGAAGCTGCTTATAGGCCAGAGAGACACTAAACTACAGCACTTGCTGTCTGCAAGAGCTTGTTTGGGAGCTCTCCTTTTCCCGAGTTGAACCCAGGTCTCCCAGATGCCCAGCAGTGCCTGCAGTGTTGCCTGCCTTGAGATGGAGCTCATGAGAAATGACTTGGAATTCATCTTGCAATTCTCACTATCTGTTGTTGGCAGGGGAGACAGAGAACATTTGTGCAAGTTTGTGTTATCTGGCCTCCTCTAGACCAATTGTCTCAACACTCCCAGTAAAGCACCATTGGTTCCTCTCCTCAGATGGAATGGGGCATGGGGAATTGGTTTGCCTGAGATTACAGTGGAAAGACTTCCAAACCCTGGGGGAATGCTGAAGTCACTCAGTGGTTCTTCCTCCAAACTTGAAAGCTCATGAAATTCATTCTTTCATATTGCAAATACACATGACACTGTGCCTTCAAATAGAAAATAATTGTGATTCCATATTGTTTTTCTGTGAAACAACTGTAGCCAAGGCCAGGACACTGTCCATCCTCTCTAAAATGACATCTATCTGCAGCTTTTGGGGAGGTATCCACATGGAATTCTTTAATGAAGCTTTTTACTTTTCCTCAAGATTATAAATCTCTAGCAGATACTGCCTTCTAGTGGGCACACTCTCACGAAGAGAAGCAACACTACTCAGATTAATTATTTGGTTATCTTTAATGTACAAGTTCAGATGTTAGGACTTCAATGAGCCACATGCTGTTTTGCAATGTGGTTATTACACGAGACACTGAGGCTTTGTTTACAATTAAGCAAGTTCATAGGATACACAAATCCCTTCCTGATACTTACTTTGTTTTCAAAAAATCTGATGCTCGTGGAGATTTTTTTATTTTTCTGATAAATGAAATCAGGTCATTAGGAAAATAAAGCATGGGAACAGAAACTTTACAACTTACAAGCACTCTGAGGTAAGTAAGGTTAGCAGATATTGTCTCTGTGAAAAATGCACCTGTGTTAACAGAAAGTGTTCTGTTGTTTTACTACAGACCAGACATTTTTATTGATGAAGCTTTTATATATGTAAAAATTTCTTCACTTTACAAAGCTGTAGGATATAAAATCCTTGGTCAAGAGGTTAAATCCTGTTTGAAATAGCAACTGGAGAAGTGATGAAGTTAAGTGTTGTTTCTCAAGTCTCAGATTGTGTTCATATGACAAGCCTGGATGGAAGAGCTGTGACCCTTTTGTGCAAGCCCCCACACAGACATGGAAACTATAGCAAAATAATCCATCCTTTTATGGAAAAAATGGAGAAAACAGGCAAGGAGCTACAGGAAAAGTGGAGGCAAAGGAGATAATAAAAATTACTTAAGGCTTCACAGCAGATCAGGCCTTAGATTTAAACCTTTCTTAAGTGACCTGCAAAAAACACTTGGAACAGACTCTGTAGGACTTGCACCTCTCCCAAAACACACAGGCAGCCAGGTGTACATGCAAAAAAAGGATCTGCTCCTTCACATCTAAAATCCCTTAAGAGTTTAGATCAGAAAAATACATGTGCTGTACACTCTGCTTGTCTTCAGCAAAAGGTGTCCCAAATTCTGATGCAGTAGAGTGTTCCATGTAGGTGTCAAGCTCAGAAATGTTTGTCCAGATGCCATCTCACGGGCACGTAGGAGTTTCAGCTCAGTCTGGGTGAATTACTGACACGGACCTGTCTGGTGTTCTGCCAGATGATGTTTTCAGTCACTCCAGCTCAAAGTAATTCACCTGCAGGGCACTTCAGTTTTCACCTGTGACATTCCACCTCAGTCCAGTTCCGCCTCTCTAAGAACATGAATTCCCCAAAGAATGAAAGTTTCTGATTCTCATACAACTCTATTGAGTATTTCACTTATTTTTGTTGCAGGCCTGTTTGGTTTTGAAGACCAGATCTCTTTAAAGCATATTAGGGAAGCTTTTCACATTTTAACCTGCACCACCACACCGGAGGAAATCACTGAATCCAGCTGTTCTCTATTCACTGGCATAGAAATATGAGTTTCTTAGGAGCAACACAGACTTCCAGGAAGTTTTTGTTTATTCCTTTATTTCTACATGCACTTTGAGAAGCCAGGAGGCCAAGGATATCCAAGACAGACATTGTGTAGTCTGGGAATGTTTGGTTTTGAAGACCAGAGGGAAAATTAAAGCAGCTGATAACACAGGAAAACCAGACAAGCTTTAAAACGTGAGGCTATCTGCTAGTTTCTCAGCATTGAAGATCCCACCTGTGAAGACTGTGTGTGATAAAGTGACCACTGTGGTTTGAACACTGACACTTCCCAATGGCAATAATGAAGCAGCATTCATCAGCTTCCCAAGAGGCTGCTCAGCAGCAGAACAGCAATTCATTTACTTTGCCAACTGCTATAAAACAGGAGAAGTTTTATATCACACAACAGGTGCCCAATTCAGGTAGACTGTAAGAAGCTGAACCTCAGCCAAACCCTCTCTTTAAAACATGTTTGCTCTAAGAAGTATTCCTTAGAGCTAGAAGGCAATAAGAAAAAAATGAAAGAGCACTGGATAGTTAAATATCTGAGGCCCAAAAGTGCAAATGTCATTGATCTTTGCAAACAGATTGATTCTGAAGGAAATCAGAAAGAAAACCCTTCAAGGCTCATCACCAGATTGTTTAGGAAAAAGTGTGTGAAGTGTTACAGAGCAGTACATTTTTAATGCAGATGACTGGTCTCCAAAAATAAAAAAACCTGAGTGCTCCCTTGTCTGTTATGTTATCATCTTTTTAAAAAAATACCAAGTTCCAACAACTGAGTGATTGTTAATGAACATTCATGTGACATAAGGGGGGGAAAAAAACAAACCAAAACCTTACACTTTTTTCAGTGGAGCCATCCCTCTTGCTATTGACACACTGAACATATCATAAATCAGACCAAATCTTCTTAAAAAAAAAATTAACGGGATTGCAAATGTTAAAATTAATGACAAATGCAATCGACATTTATTAGTAGGAACACCATTGGGATCTCCAACAAGTCAGGCAAAAAATTTAATCAGGTTCTTATCAGAGGGTTACAAGTAGATGTGTCATTTTAATAAATTCACCAAAGTGCACCATACAGCTGAGAATGGGGTGCATCTTAAAAGACAATTAACCGTAGATCCTGGAACTGGATTCACTGCTCTGGAAATTCTTTGCAAGTCTTTTTCCCAAATTATTAGTGTCACCCTGTTGCATAAGAAGGTACAGAATTGTGCTCTCCTTCACGAGTAGCCCCAATTCTCACCTTTTAAACTGAGCATTTTAATAAAAAATATACTCAGAACCAGAACAGAATCCATAAGCAAGAACTCTTCAATTCTTTGAGTGTTGCGGGTGGCAATGGAGGAGATGATTTGGACACCTTTGATAATCTGGTTTTAAAAGTTCTTAATGTTATATTTATTCAAGGTCTTCACATTAAAGTTGTTTTTCTTTCAGGTCGGAATCACTTTTAAATAAAAATCAAGATGGCAGTTTAAGACTTTACTACTGAGCAACTGTGGAAGTTAATATGACCATGAAGTTTTAATTGCTTCACAGAGATCCCAGATATGATCAAGGCATTTCCCCCTGCATCCCCACTGAAGACACTCTTTGGGATTCAAGGTGATTGACAGTTAGATTATTGAAGGCCTTGAAGGAAAGGTCTGTTGCTTTCACAACAAAGCTCTTGTTTAAATTCCATTCTGAGAACTTCTGAAACAACAGGCAACAATTATATTTGGCAGAATGACACCACCTGCCTTTTTTTTCCTTCCTTCTCTATGTTCTTTCCAGTGTTTCAAGCAAGGGGTTGGTTATAAATACTGACAATTGGCACTATAAATTATGATTTTCTGCTTTCTGAATAGTGAGGAGCAAAACCAAAAAAAGTGCAGATTTAAATCTCAGTTTTCACACATTTATTGAGCTTGTGAGATCAATCCGCTCCTGCCTTGTGTTCATGGGAGGGGATATGGGCAATGCTGAAGCACCTCCACTGAGGTTTGTAATTGGTTCTGCATTCAGTTGGGCCACCTGGAACTGGGCATAGGGTTCTGCTTCATGGAGATAACAACAAGATGAATGACTGAAAGAGCAGAGCAAGACAAACCACTCACCTTTGCATCTTTATTTGCAGGCCCTTTATGTCCCATGCTGTACCTTCTAAGGCTCAGGCTAGCAGGAGTATCCTGTTCTTCCAAATACTGTGAAATTGATAAGGGCTCTGTGTTCTTCCAGTGATACAAGACAACAGACAGAATAGAAATTTCTACTGTCTTTATACATTTGTAGCCTCATTGATCCAACGTGGTTTAGGAAATCCTGCTCCGCCCCCCCCTAAAGCACTGAACAAAGTCACTGTTTCACACATCACACAAAATTAAAAACACATTTATTGAACCTGAGGCATATTTAAAAATCAGGAGGCTTTTCATGCCGTAAGTTATTTAAAAACATCTTTGAAACTACTCCATAGACTGAAGTTAAACAATTAAAATGCATAATCGTATTTAAAAAGCAGCACCAGAAATGTAAGTCATTTTGTTACAAAGGCTGCTCCAGCATGGCTTGATTATTTAACGTTATGCTCTAAAACCAATTTATACCCTATACCCTTGATCTCTATTTCAATTTCAGGATGTTAATGCATGCACCATTGCTGTATTAGCTGATAGGGCAGAACAAATACTTCAGGAAAAGCCATGATTAGAATTTGAAATCTCAGCCATGTTTAATCCCCAAATGCCCTCACCTCACTGGCTTTCCCTGCAGATTTTCCCCACTGGAACCCCATGTTTTACACCTGGAAAGAATGATTCTTTAACATCAGTAACAGGCGAACATCAAGCTCTACAGGGAATATAGAGGTGCAGTCATTCCTGCCATGAATGCCAAAATTAACAGGCATCACCTAAATCTCTTCGAACTGAACTGTTCCACAAAGAGCCTGTCTCTCCAGCAGTCACCACTTACCATGCTACCGAAATCTTAGGATCCAGATAGCTGAATCTGAAGGTGCCAGAGGCTATTTGCTCATTTTCCTCTTTGCATTACCTAACCCTCCAGTTTCTGCAAACTTTCCTCTATTGTTCGCCCTGACTTTGTTCCACTGTGTACAACCCTGCAATGAGAAGATATTAGGGGGTTTGGATCACTGAAGCACACTGCATGTTTTGAAGCCTCTAGCATGGCCCTAGTTCCATTCCTTCACTGCTAAAGGAAACAACACGTTAGGTACACAAGGAGACAGAATCACTGTTGCAGAATAAATAATTTTGCATTCCAAGCACTGGCCAAGAAATGAGTGAAATTTCAGGAGAAACTTATTTATAGGAATTTAGCTGGCAGGCAACGTTAACACAGGGGCTGTGTTATCCCCTGTGCTATTAATGCTTTATTAATTGCATGCATACAGCCAGTAAAGTGATTCATTACATCTTCTTTTTCAACACATACTGTGTATAAATATAGCCCACTTCTGGAATGTGCATTCCCAAGCATCTCAGACTAACTACATGTCTAGCAGAAGGATACAACATGTACTATTGCTCTTTGTAGAGGGCTCAGGGGTACAACTGTTCACATCCTCCCTGAATTCCTCCAAGAAAGGAGGGATAGTGTAGATCATTGCTTGAAAGTCACAGGGACATGAGGACAGTGTAGCCCATGTGTATCCATATCTCATAAACCCCTTCAAATGAACATGTAGGTACTGTTTTACATCTTGTTTCAGAAAAGGATGGAATTCTCTCCCTATAGCAACCTTTTAAAAACCACGGAACAAGTGGCTCATTCTTGATAGCAACACCAGATTTATTTCCAAGGAAGGTTTACTAAGTAAAGGGACTGTGAGACTTTGTGAAAGTTCTGCAGTTTTTCTTGTAAAAGTAGAGAGTTGTCCTTCAAGTGCCCTTGCCGAAACAAAATTAACAGCTTGAATGCCTATCATTAGCAGGCAGAACACCTCTGCAGGAGGCACATGGCTAGAAACCCGGAGAATTCTGCATGATTAAAGCTAAGTAACTCAACAAAAATCAAGCAGAAAGTTTTCCCGAGGGAATTTATCTTTGAAAAACTGTTTACACTAAGGTTAGCATGTATTAACTGGGTCTGAGTAGAAAAATTGTCATTTGGAGATACAGAATAATTTCAGCTTTCAGAGGGAGAAAGGGTCGAGGGCGCAAGACCCTGCTGCAAGGACACAGATGATGTATGTTTCACCTCAGGGTGCCACAAACGGTATCTCTGAATCCAAGGTGATGGGTGAGCACAAACTCACAGCACAGCATACATATTGGAAATTTCCTTTGAAGATGGGAAAGGCTGTGTGCCACACAATGCAAGCCTGCTTCAAAATTAACTGTTTCTGTTAAACAGGAGATTGGAATGGCTAATCACAACTACACCACATCAAGGTTTTTCTAACTCTATTTTCTAGGATTCTAAAGACAGACTAATAGAAAAAACTAGAAAGTACCTTTTGTAGAAGTCAACTCTCTCTCCAAAGCTCCAAAGCTCCAAAAGCATAACTATGCTATGAAGTCTGACAGATTTGGTTGATCTGTTGATGCTCAGTGAGAGATGTTTCAGCCAGGTCTTGTGGTTCTGGAGCACTCCCACTTGACCATCCTCTTGGACCAGCCTCAAGGATGATGCTCAACCTGTATTTCTTTGGGCTTTGGATGAGGCATGCCAAGGTGGAAGACCAGAAAACAGTGAGAACAGGCCAAACAGGACAGCTTTTTTATGATAAACAAGGCTCTTGTACTTGTGTACGAGGAAATCCTATAAGTTAAGCTTTATCACAAGCTAAATACACATAGTATAATTCCTCAGAATTATTGCACAAGTGCCACTAGAATTTTTGTTTAACTAAGGAATTTGGATCTGTGACTAAAAATCCTCTAATCTTCACCTAAATATCTACTGCTGTTTAAACATCAGCCTGTCCTACTTGTTACAATGACCATTTGTTAAATCCTGGTCTCACGGTAACATTAACTGATCAGATTCCCACCACTTTCTGGTGCACAGAACTGAATTGTAAACTGGGTGCCAAAAATCATGCCAACAGAGGAGATACTTCTATAGGTTCAGTAGCAGAAATATGGGTTTTTTCCAAGCAATCCTCTTCAGAGTAGTGCTACATTTCTACTACAGGACTTTATTACAGCTGAAGTTTGGCTTCAGTGTGAAATTAGTCCAGGTTTTTGAGAGTCCAGGTAAGCTGGCTTGCACAGAAAATACATAAATCTTCTACTCTAGCTATTGCTTTAATTTTACCACTTTTCAGGTATATTTGTTGGAACTGATTAGCTTCTGAAGAGATCGTATCAGTGAGCAGGCACATAGGCCAGACCCAACCTAGCCCCTGAATTTTGCTAAGCTTCAGAGCCAAATGTCTTTAGTAAGGCATTTAGCACCCATTTAGCACCCACAGCCTTTAGTAAGATAGTTCAACTACCTACAAACATGCAGTTGTTACACTGGAGTCAGAGCCTCAAGATGACAGCAAGAACAATTTTTCCTGTTCCAAAAAGCAGGAACAGATTTGTTGCCTGAAGGGAAGGAGTGAAGCAGCACTAAAGCATTTACAACTGTCAGACCCAGAGCCCCTGGGACAGCAAACCTCCCAGGTTACATGAAAAGAGCAGATCTCATCCAGTTCCCCCTTTAGATGACAAGTGTGTATAGCCTTTAAAAACACCAAGGACAATATCATTTAATTCCTCCACTACAGGAAACCTCAATGTTTGTTTGAGTTAAGAATCAATCTCCATTTACTGTAGGATTCTGGCCCACCAAGTAGATCCCATATTCCCTTCCTCCCTCAAAGAGCCATGTTCTGTGTACGTTTGTTAGGATAACTGGGAAGCTTTCAAGTGGCATATACAATAATGGCTCAAAACCAGCTAGGAATTCAAGAGCTATATAACTGTACAAGAGTTCAAAAGGTGATGGAAATACATGTGATTTGGATAAAGATTAGACATTTTCTATGAAACCTTCCAAATAGCCTTCAAATTGACACAAAACCATCCAGGGAAGTGGTTGGAATAATGTGATTTCAAAGTTGCTTGGGTACTATTCTGTACTACTGACGCTAGGTTGTTGTCCATTATTTATAGTTAGTGTATTCAGCTTTAGACAGAACATATAAGAGGATTCAGACCAAACTGAAGGAGCAGAGAGCACTATCTTAAATGAGCAGTCAGCAGAGAGCAGTACGTAGGATAAATTGATAAACATACAAGATCCTTTCATATTTTTGAGGAATGTACCAAAACACATTGTCAGCCTGGTTCAGCAGATGGCACTCTACCCTCTGTAATGAAGCCATGCTTCAGCACAGTGTTAAAAGAAGCAGATGAGAAGTACAGCTGAGATCCTTACTCCTTGTAGTCATTAGATACTCAGATACCGTGGCAGTAAGTGTTACTGATAGGCCTTAACAGATGGCAGGATCCAAGGTGTTTTTCAACTCCAGGCGTGATAGCCCAATAACCCAGTTGTAGGTTGGGTATTGACAAGCTGCCTCCCAAATTTCCTGTGAAGTTGAAACTGGCTATAATGGTATCATTTATTTCTCCTCCTAAACTCCTTGGTCAATTCAGTGACCATTTCCCAGCCCAGCAGTGAATTCCAGCCTCTGCGGGATGATTTCTGGAGGAGTAAGTATAACACTGGGTAATCCACTGGGTGTGAAGAGACATCTCAGAAGGTAAAGATATTTTGCTTGGATTTAGGGGAGGCACTTTGCAAGTTACATGAATAAGAAAATGAAGACATAGTCCTTCAGTTTTTCACAGCCAGTTGCCTTCATGGTGTGCTTCCTCTTTTTCAGCTCTTTCTTTGCCAAGGGAAGTCATACCCTGCTCTCAGCCTAAAAGAGAAAGACCCATAGTAGCACCTTTGTGAGTGTGACATGACCTCTTGTTGAAATACAAGGTCAGATTGTAAGCAAATTCTTCGTGGTGTTAAAACTGGATACAATGGTAGCCTTTACATCATGTCTTAAATCACTGCTGATAGCAATATTCCAATCCAGTACATAGGCTGCATATCAACTCTGAACAAAACCATGTGGATATACATGTACAGCATTTTAAAGATATAATGGGGGTGTGAAGGTACAAAATTCAACACAAGAAGTACAGCAAACAGAAGGTATTTTACTTAAATTTGGTGACTGAAAAATTAAATGGGTCACAAACTTAACAATGAGATTGTGCTGGTGACCAAATAGGAAGCAGCATTTCTGGCCCACTTTCTCCCACTAAAATAGATAAAGATGGTTTCAAACTTCTTTCTAGGCAAGCAAGAATCTGTAGAATCTCTGTGTTCCTCTGCAAAAGTCTTATTCTCTTTTATTATCCCAGCACATATCAGAAACAACTCACTTCAATGAGACAGAATCAGAATGGTGTCAGGAATAAATCTTTTTGTTCTTGAGGGCTTGGCACCATGAGTGAAGTGAAATGGATGGATGCATTACTGATGTCCTTCTCCTTTCTTCAACTCAGGTGACAGTTTGGAATATCAAATACCCACGACTCTAGGAACTGTGAGGCAGGGAATCCACAGATGAAAGCCACAGATCACAGTTATTTCACTTTTGCATGAAAATAACAACCTTTTCTCTTCTTATATTCACCTGAATTTCAAACCCCATCTTGACAAACACAGATAAGCACAATTTCTGATTACAGTGAAATCCAAGTTTATGTTGTGCTTTTCTGCCTGCAGTGTTCCATTCTCATAAAAGAACACGTGGTCAAGAGAGATGATGTTCCACCCATCTCCCCAAGCAAAAAGAGTGCAATGGCAGATTCAGTGTTGTTCTCCTAAGAATTCATCCTTGTCCCCAGGTGTTTCAAACCAAAAAAAAGTAAGCCTCCACTCTAGTTTTGAATAGTGATTTTTCAAAATTAACTCATTCTGCCATGATTATTCTCATGGCACTTTCTATGTTTCATCCACATCAGTAAGTCACTAATAGTATCAGAGAAGGAAAGAATAGCTCCATAAAATAGTATGAAACAAGGAGGCTCATTGGTAATTAAAGTGGGAATGAAGACAAAGGAACACTGGGTAAAGCCTGCTGGAATGCCTCTTTGGGATATTTCAAACAGTTTTTTGAAATAACATTTCTGGTTTTTTGAAGCTAATTATACGTTTGCTGCACACTAAGCAGAAGGCTAAATTTATTGGAAGAACAAAGGTAATTTGTTGCCGGTTGGAATGAGGCCATGGATACTTGTTTCCCTCACGGGAGAAGAACTGCTGACCTACCCTAGATTTGTCATCGACGAAAGATGGGATGCAGGACCAGAATGTGCATCCCACCCAGCCCATCATGTAGCAGTACTACCCTCCAGCCTCCTCTTCAGCCCTAGCTGTGCCAGCCACTGTGACTACTGACTGGGTAGGAGCAGGTGGGAAGTCCCTCTGCCTCTCCTTCCAGCCTCCCTCCATTCTTTCACCATCTGGCAGTAGATTGCTTCAGTAAGAGCTGCCAAATTCAACGTGTCAATATTAATCACCAAAGTCACAATGGAGTATTTGTGAGGCCCATACTCATGTGCTGCCTGTCAAATAGATCATCTCCTTTGCGCTGGTTCTTCATAAACAGCTGGAGATTTTTAAACACCTTATTAAAATAGAATAGATCAGCAGCAGCTGGAGCATTTCAAAGATTAATGGGCTTTATGCCAGTAAATATGGTACTTGCCAAAAAACAGGTGGCAACCGTAACTGCAATGCTTTACAAGACTGCTGCCCTTCCTCTTGTATATATTGATTTGGACAGGCTATACCGTGTGGGACAGTTATTGAATACCTACCTCCTTTTTGTAGGTTGTCAAAAGTTGCAAATATAAATCATCTATTCTCAAGACTTCCAGAATATCTGCTTAAATATGAAGCGATTCAATTCCTCTACCTGATGGGGGGTGGGGGGAAGTATGATCAAAAAAACCTGCTGAACATTTGCAGAAAATCAATTTCTCTAAGGTACAAGAGAGCTGATATTGCCAGACTTGGAAGCCATTCAAAAACATACACTTCAGTTTGAGGTGTTAGTGCTTTTATGGCAAATATACACATGCAGTTGGTGTCTTTAGACTCAATTTCGTTCTCCCGTGAGAAGGATTTAATTGGCTTCAAATAAGAAATCACTGTTTTACATAGTACAGTCTTTCGCTTATAACCCAAGAATCCATGTCATGTATTTAAATTATAAGTAAAAACACTTACTAATGAGCTAATGTTTTGCAAACACCCACAGAAATATTTGAACTTAACCACTTTCCTGTTAAACAGGACATGGTGTAAAGAGGGAAGTATCTTTCTTGGGTAACCACAGTGTTGGCGAGAGGACTGTTAAATAGAATTGTGGCCCTTCATTTTACTCCTAGCATTTCCCTCTAATTCACTGTTTAACTTCAGGAAAGACACTTAACCTCTACGCGCCTCAGTTCACCCATCTGTAAAATAGTAGATAAGTCACCTAATTCACAGGGATGTTATAGAGATTAATTAACCAACGTCTGGAAAATGTCTCGAGATCCTTCTGTGGAAGGCATTATAAGGGCAAAGGATAGTAGTATAACCATATGCAAAAGGTTTTATCACTTGGCACAAGAGAGTTTGGTTTTATCCTCTTTCCCTCTGCAACATCACTGAGCATTTTTACAGGGACCATTGGCTAATAAGCAGACTCATGCAGCTTTGCAGAGTGCCATTATCTTAAGTCAAAGAACATGTTGTTTCAACCCAAGTAAAATTGTATTTAGTCAGCTCCTGATACTGCTTCAAGATCCCCAATGAGATCAGAGCCCTGGCAAGCTAGATGGTGTACACAGAGTCCTTGAAAAACAGTCCTTGAATATGTAAGAAGCCGCATCTATTTAACATAAGAGATCTTTTTAAGCTAATTTAATTGAAGTGACAAATGTGCTACGTGGGCTGTGTTTAACAGCGCTGTTTTTTCATGGCCAGCTCTAGGTAGAGGCAGAGCAGGCAGTTGGTTGCCTTGAGCAGCAGACTGCTGTGAATAACAAAATGGCCATGGGCTTCTTGCCAACTCTGCCTGCACCAGACCCATGAAAAGTCTTGCCTGGTTATTGCTGCATCCTGACCAAAGAAGAGGTGTTATTCAGTGGCCCCAAAAATCAGCAGCAGCAGGCTCCCAACCCTGCCTTTGCTTTTCATTTGCCATTCTGAATGTGTTATTCCACTCAAACTGAAAGAAGAGGTTGCAGCTCTCTGACACGAGCTTGAGTCAAATCTGTTGATTTGAAGTCAGACCTTAAATTAATCCAACTTTGCAGTATCCAGAGTCACCGCTCTCTGGTGCTTGCCACAGGAATAGGAGAAAAAAAAAGGCAGAGTAGAACAGGGACAAAGTGGTGAAATGATTTGCCCTTCGATAGCACAGCCAGAAATAACCCCCAGAGTTCCTCATGCCCAGTGTCCTAACTCCAAGCTCTAGCTGGTTCCTAATACATGTCAGTGACTTCTCTTGGTCTACCTGCTTTTCCATCAACACTTTCTTGTATTATCTGATAGAGCTTTTAGCCAGGAAACTGAATTCCACCATGTCTTCCTCTCCACTGAGCTCTGCATGCAGCTTGACATGCTCCACTCGTTACCTGCTCTAAGAGCCAATTTTAAAATAGAAAAGTATCTGTCACAACCATGTTGCTCTCAGCTGTAGCACAGCATGTTGCCGTAAATTTTTACAGTAGGAAGAGAACTAGAAAAGTTCATTTGAAAGCAGCTGTTTATCTTCCTGAGCTGTTCTGAATCAGTTTCCTCTTCAAACAGCAGACCTGAAAAGGCGAGGGAGTGGGAAGAAAGAAAGGTTTGGTCACAATTTAGAGTAATTTGGTCCTGTCAAGATTTATATGAGCTAAATCTGAAGCCTGGACAAGCCTTAATAACTATCATATTTAAAGTTCAGCTTTACAGGGAAAGACTGCATGGCCCAAGGGGATACGTAATAGAATATAGAATAGTTCACCTTTCATATGCCCATTCTTACCCAATCCGGCAAGGACAGGTGCTGGCCTTTCAGAGGAATACATGACATGAATTTAGTAGTCTCTAGCTAATCCCAATGGACTAAACTACTGCTAATTGGTGTCCTTGATGGATAAAGTCACTCAGTAGGTCACTGACAAAGTCAAAAGAGCTTCGCTTTGCTGCTAGTCCTGTGTTGGAGTGATGGGAAGCCTCTACTTTCTTGTGATAAACCGACCCATCCAAACAATTTTTAATGTTCCTATACATTATCTTTAAAGTCACACAAGGTTTATTTCCAGAGAATGCACCCTGCTGAGACAATAATCGAAAAATTACAAGAAGAAAAATGTGGGCAGATGGGTTTTCTGTGGAGTGAGGTGCATTGTGGAAAGTAAGGACAAGAAACGGAGCCGAAGATTCTCCTCCATTGTGGTGTCACAGGTCACAAGTGGAAACATTCCCACAGAAAACTCAGGAATGGCTTCAGCATATTTTTACCACTGCAGACTGCTAAGAAGTGAATGATGGCAGAGCAAAGCAATCATCTGCCAATTACCTCTTCAGAATTTGGCCATTAACAAAGATGGGTCTCCTGTTATCAGCCTCTCAAGTTCAGAGCTTCCCTGCTCAAGATTACAACATTATCTGCTCTTGTTCCAGAACAGAGGAGAGTTAACACAACCAGTAGGCCTTTACCAGAAATATTTCCATCTTAGTTGATAAAGGCCAGTGCTTTCTGTATGGAAGGTCCCAGAGTTGGTCCTTGCTGAACTATTGCAGTGAGATGAGAGGCATGAACAATACAAATCGTTTCTGACCCTAAGGCAGTAACCTATTTCTTGTTAGTGGTTCAGTCATGCAAGATATCCACAGCAGCACTCAGTGTCCCCTGTGGAACTTAATGGAAGAGGCAGTTGGTACAGATGGGTGTCTTCTCAAGAAGGGAGTGACGTAGTAGAGCAGAAGAGAGAACAAGAAGGGAAAAAAGGTTGTTAGGAATAAATTCAGTTGAGCAACAACGTTGATGGGGATGTGGATGAAAGCTAATGGACTTGAATTATTCACATGTGAATCCTGGTGAGAAGAGGTTCAGCCCCATAGCCTTTTGGGGTACCTCTCTGGAGCAAGAATCACAGAATCACAGAATCACAGAATCTAAGGGATGGAAGGGACCTCGAAAGATCATCTAGTCCACCCCCC
>VZRW01011158.1:920905-970419 GCA_013398125.1 Aegotheles bennettii | reverse complement strand
TTTTCTTTTCTTTTCTTTTTTTCCCCTCCTCTTTTTTTTTTTTTAAAGAATAACCTTGTACCTCAGGCCTGGGCTGGAAGAAAGAGACTTCACCAAAAATAAATTAAGACCAGACCAGCAGGCTCAGAAACCTCTATTCCCTAAGCTGAGAGTCAATTAGTTATAATCAATTAAATAAAATTAAGGAAAACAAAGTCACATGGTCTCAGGAAAGGAAAAGAGATAAATGAACTACCATTGTCGGCACTTGGGGAAAAAAATGTCACCATCAAGGAGAAAATAAAAAAAAGGAAGCAATTAAAAAAGTTAAAGACTTTCCTTATTGCAGGGAGACAAGGGAGGGTGCCAACTCCCAAGGTTTTCGTTAAGACTTTTCAATTAATTTCATTTTTGTGTCTTTGCTGCCAGTTCCTGGTAGGCTGTGGGAAATACTTAAGCCATGGGGCCCAGAGCCTTGCAGAGTGCCCTACTTTGCAAACCCAAGTGTAGCTGCCGTCATTTGTGCGATCTCAAGCCAGATGCTTACAGCTGACTTCAGCCCAAATGTTTTATCTCCATTACATTTTAAAAACGCCCTCCATGGGCAAAGAACAAACCTAGAGCCCACACAGCTGTCAACATGAGAAAATGGATATTCACAGCCAAGAAAATGACTAATTAGGCTCTGTGACTGCTCTGCTAGCTGCATTTAGCAGACTCCAGATAAGACCTGGAGAGGAAATATTTTAGATGAGGCATGCAGATTACAGTAAAAACAACCCCAGGAAAGTCCAAACTGCTCAGGATGTAGGGCATCTTCTTGATGACACCTTTGAAGCCTGCACTGTCTGGATTTGAGTCCAGACAAATCTGACAAGTCTAGTATTAATACATCTCACTTTTAACATAGATGGAGCTTCCATGACACACTGCCAACAAGAATGTCAATGAATAGCAGCCTTGGTGGTAGGTTTCAAAATCAATATAATCAGCACAGTGTTCTATTCACAGCTTATAAATTGCTGTCACAGTGGCAAACTTCACAGTCCTATCAGTTCCAGAAGCCTTGTTAAAACTGCCTGTGAAGTTTGCTGGACACAGTTTTATCAAAAGGGATTCTGCCTGCAGCTTAACATAGGCACATTATTCAGCCTCTGCCCAGAAACCCCCCATGTGGCAATAGCAGAGAGGCCACAGAAGAGAAAGAAAACACGCTGACAAAATTTCCAGAGAGGAGGTAGAACCAGAAGTGGCATATTTGGAAACATGAGTTGTTTCCTCCACCCCTCAAAGAGCATTCTTAAAGACTGTGGATTTGGCAATCTCCAAACAGAAGCAAAAGGTAGAAAAATAAAGCAAATATCATGTGGTGTTTTCTGCATCAGCAGTTCACATTAACACCACAGACTTCCAAACATCTAAAAGCACATGAAGGCTGAAACAGGCTATTTTTCCCACAGGACAATCCTACACTACCCACAGGGCATATAACCTTTCAATACAAATTCACATCATTAGGTAATTAGGTGAAGATCTCACCACCCACTTTCAGTAAGCTCAAATATAATTTCAGGATCCCTGCACTTTGTGCCTTGGATCTGAATTTCACAGTATTTCCCAATCTTTCAGTCACTACTCCAGAAGTATCTCAGTTTTCAAACAATCTGAACGAACCAACTCTTGGTGTAGCTCCACTGATTTCAGTTGAGTTATACCTTTCAGTTTCACACTTGTCAACATATTCTGAAAGTTCTGAAGAATAAACTGTAGTTCTACCCCCAGACAATCTATTAAGGCCATAATGTTTCTTCATGACTCTTAGGGTGAGGTGTCATTTATTAAAATAGTTTTCCTCTATTGTATGCTTTATCCTGTTACTTAAGATGTTCAGAAATCAAGCCATCACCTAAATAAGGTGGAAAAGTACTGTTGCAAATCTATGGAGAGGGAAATAGATACAGACATTAAGTGATTTGCCTGAGACAGTTGAAGAAAACCTAGAAGGGCTGGGAAATTAAGTGATGCCCCTTGGCTCTTCATTCAGTACTTCATTCTTGGAATCACTCTTATCTTTCTCAGATAGCTTCACTAGCCTGGAAAGACAACATTTAAGTGCCTTGGGTGGTGTCATCTTCTTTCATTCAGCCCTGCAGCTCCTACAGCAATGACAAGCTCAGAAAGCATGAGTCACTTTCACAGACAAAGCAAGTTTTTGCTTTTTAACAAGGACACTTATCTCAGTACTAAGTTTCACTTTCTTTCTTCCCAAATGATTTCCAGAATTATAAACCACAGAGATTAACTCCTTACTCTTCGGATTTTCTCTTTTCTTCACAGCATGGTTGTGAAACAGATTAAATCTGTTGTTGTCAAACTCATGATGCCGAAACACCACCCTGCTACAGCTATAAGCTTTATTAGGTAACTTGGTATTTCTGCTGTGAGAGAGAAACCATATAGGAAACATCCAGTATTTTTAAAAATTAATTTCCATTAAAATATCATATACATAAAAATATCAATATAGTTTACATTCTTAGAATATATAAGTTTGGAAATGATCTGGCCTTCTCTCCATGTGTATAGATAGAAATCCTTGGAGAAGTTGTATAGAAGTACAAAACCAGCTCGCTGGAAAAAGGAATCTGGATGGATCACTGTCCATCATCTTTTCTTCCCTAAACGACCATAAATTACACAGTTTCTTGTTGGTGATATTCTACTTTAAATACAGGGACATCTCCTCACTTTCTTTCCCCCTGCTGGTTTGTTTACAGGCACCTCTCACCTGCAAGAGGTGGTCAAATACCACCCCTTTTATACTTAGCTAAGTGGAAAGATAGGAAGTGTCTGCCATACAACCTGACTGGAAAGCTGAAAACCATGCTTCTCATTTTCACCTCTTTTATCTCACTTCTGCACATCTCTTATGAGTCACCACATAACTACTGTGAATTTTCTTGTATTCATCTGCCTCAACTTTCTCTATTTTTTCTGGAACATTTTGCCACATTCAGAATGGGAGTTGCATGGGTCTGCTGCTCAGATCCTTGGGTATCTATTATCTCATGTAACATCACGAACACCAGTGACAGACTCAATACAAATGCTTTCAAACATCAGCTGTCACTGTTAAGAATATTCAATCAGACAAAACCCCAGATCTTGATAGATTTTTACCACCCCTTTTCTATATTATCCCCTCCACTCGCTCACAGGTCTGTATCAAGAAAGTTCTATTTAAAGATAAACCTCCACAATTTCTGCTATAATTATCCATACCCCTCCCCAAAAACACAAGTTCTCATTACTTCCAGCAGTATCACTGCTCATTTTCAGTGTGCTGGAAATATCTGCCATTGAGGTCTTTTTTGGTATGGACAAAAACACACCTACTTTTCAGCCTTATGCTGTACCTGCAGTCCCTGTACAGGGAAACCCAAAGGTCTCCTTCACAGGACCAAATCTTTTCAACAGGAATGCAGGACAGTTTTTTCTGTTGAGTATTATCAACCTTGCTGAGTTACTCATACCATCTAGCTACAAATAATTAACTTCAAGTGTGCTATATTGCATGTTTGAACCTGAACCTGTGGCCTTTGGTAAGCAAACCTTCTGATCCCAGCCCATGCAGGCAGTGAGGGATGCTCCTTAGAGAGGGATGCTCGGGATCAGATTTTGCAGAGAGGTGGAGCTGCAAACTGCTATTTTTCAGTCACATGGGGCCCAGACTTGTCAAAACATCCTCCTCTGTTTATGCTCACAAGAAAAGCTCATATACATCCTCCTACTCTCATCTAAGGCATCAACTTCCAGCACTATCTTTTAGTCACTACATGCTTGTCAGCTTGCATTCAGGTTGTCTTACTTGCTTATAAAAAGAGAAAGACACTAAGTTACCTGCTTTTCCTACAGCGTACACCTCCGAGGCAGCTTTTAAGCATTCTCAAAGGGATGCCAGAACTGGACATGAGACTGAAATATTTGAAAGTTCAGTGGAACTGAATCCTACCTTAAGTGCTGGCTTGATTGACTTACTGGGAGCCCTTTTTCAGCACTGACTTTGTGGAGGGTGAAGTCCTTCAATGTCTCCTTAGGGTGAGAGCCAACTCATCTACTCCATTCATCTGAGCTGGGTGTCAAGCCTATGCTAGTCACCTGCACTCCCTCACAGCAAGAGATACAGAAGAACCTCCAGGGAGCAAGTCATACACTCTCTTAGCATGGAATAACCACCTTCCAGACATGCCCATCTTCCCTTCTGCCTACAGAGAGTGAGCTTAAAGACACCTGAGGACAACTGAAGTTGGCTGAATGATTCCACCCTTCACTTTTATAGAACATTCTATATATAGTTTACACCTTTCTGCAGTACTGAATACAGGAGGTACTGTACACTGACACAGGATAAAGATCTGTTTTTCCAAGGCAGTAATTGAGGTTAAATAAATAAATAAATAAATAAATCTGTGTTGTTTGCCTGCCTTGTGCCACTGGTTGTGTGTGTCACTCTGGGCAAGTCACTTTATTTCTTTTAGCTAAGTTGGTTTCTCAAGTGTTTCATATAAGTAATAAAAGTGTCTCACAGTAGCAGTGCCCAGTGTAAAATTAATGTCTACAGAGAACATTCAATCCTTCCGTGAAAGAGGCAAGATAAAGACAAGGCATCACTTACGTGGATATGTTTAAAGAGGCAAAAGCTATAATGCATCTTACTCCGTTTGACAGATATCACAGATTCAGATGAAGTTACTGTGGGTTCCAGCACAGCACTTTTCTGTAATTATGAAGATTACTCTGGTTACAACTAGTGGATATATTCCCACAAATGACCCTGATTTTTCAGAAACACTCCTCTTTTTCAGGTGTAATTTTGCATGCACAATAAACTCTGAATTTCAGAGAAGCACTTTAAGCATCTAAATATCAGACTGTGCCTACAAATTGTTTAGACAGACATTTTAATACTGCAATTTGTTAGTGCAATTACTTAAGTAGGCAAGGCTGTGTGCAAGGAGGCAGTAAATAATTAAGACCACCAAACTGGAGCTGAGGGCACCATTTAAAAATCTTTTATCTAATGTCTAAATTTGGCAAGTGGAGGAAAAAGGTACTTAAGGAGAACACACATAGACAGCCAGCACATAAGCCTCCCATTACACCATACAATCTAGTCTCACTTATTGCTGAAGATTATTTTTGAATGCTCTGATTCTAAAGTTATCAAAATTGACTATTGTAAGTAGTTGATGCTGCTTGGCTTTTCAAAGCCTCATCAAGTTTTTAAAAACACAGATGGCTGTTCTACAATAAAAAAGAATCTACCTGCAGTGATGCATTTACACCAGAATAATCAGGCTGTAACAAGAGGAAGAACAAACCATATATTCAATATGGAAAGCTACATCCATGAACTCTAGTGCTATACTGAAAATGTAAAGCCTCATTAATGCATCATTTAATAAAATGCCCCATTTTCTTACCTTCCAGGTCTCTTTACATCTTTATAAATTACTCATCTCAACCCAATGATGTGATAGATCTCGAATCTCTGAAATGGTTCTGACTACAGCAGTTGACAACATAAAACGCCACACAAAAGAAATACTAAAACCTTTATGTATGTGATTAAGGCTACTCAGAATGCTCCAGCTATAGCCCTGAAAATAAAAAGCTTCTTGCTGCTTAAAAATTTTGCTCTGGCAGCATTTTAACTCAACAACATTGTAGGAAAAGTAAGAAACAAAAGCCCTTCCCCAATCCCCCTCGCAGAAAACCCATTAAACACAACGAATTTCACAATGTCAAATCAGTAGCTTGCAGCTTCTTCACAGGCTCGGTGTTTGTAGAGGGGAAACTGTCCAAGCCAACAGAGCATTGGACGAGAAGGACAGAAAAACTTTGCAGAATCAGTGCAGGAGAAATCCTGGAGCCAGAGGAAATGAGAGGCAGTGGGGTGGAGATAAGACCACGGTTTGGAAAGTCATTTCTCTGTGGGCAGTGGAAAAATCCCTTCAGATTCAGCAAGCTGAAAAAACACTGCCTTGTCTACTGAGAGCAGATGGGCAGTGTGGTCTCTGCCTGTGTATGGGCACAGTAACAGACTTTCAGCCTCTGGAAATGAGGAGGAAAAAGACAATTGGGTTGCTTTGCCTGAGACTGTGTCTCTGAGAAATAACCAATCTACCCAAAAAAAAGTGAATGGCAGCTTTAAAACCTTCATTTTTCTTTACCTCCTCAGGTTAAAATAAGCTTCTGAACTGCTTGAAAGAGGAGAAAACAAGATGATGCAGGAGCTTTAGGGTCTAGACAATCCATGAACAGTTTGCATCTGTATTCCAGCTTGTAAGAATTGCTTCAGCCTTAAAGCACCAGGAATGCTTCACACCATTACCTGTGCAGGGACTTTGTCCTGTCACTATTGACTGCAAAGGAAAACAGACAAGTAGGTGCTATGCAAAACTCATTACTTCACCCAAAGTAGCAACTCTATTTTAGTGTGAACCATTTGTATTTTTAAAATAAAGAAAATATGTTTCCTTAACATAAGGCTCTTAAAAACAGGTAGCTGACACACACTTTGGTTCAGTTTGTGACATTTCTTGGCAATTTCAGGACAGAGATAATTTTTACCTTTTAGCTGAAGTGTTTGGGGATGAGAGGAAGGCAATGAAGTGTCCTTAAGACTGATAAATCTTTCAAGTAACAATAGCATGAGCAGGGATGCAGACAGACTTCAGCACAAAGACGAGACCCACAACCAGACCAATTCTTGCTGAAGTGCAATCTTTGATAATGACTATTAACAGCAAACAAAACAAACACAACAGGAAAGTTAATGCCCCTTTTGCTGGCATTTTCCTAAGGTTTATTCTTTTGTGCAAAATGCTTAAATCATGCTGCATGCTATTTTTACTTTAAATATAATCAGGGAGAATGAGAAACTAATATTGTCAAATTGCAATTATGAAAGAAAGTATGTAACAGTTTAGGTGCTTCATTTAGAGAACACTCGAGGTTAATTACATGATTTTTCTAATGAAGATATTTCCATGAATACTTAGGATTGTTGCATTCATCTCATTTGGTAATGAATAGATTGATATGCAGATGATTTCAGCATTTCATTAAAATAGCTGCAGAATAAATGCTGAAATTCATTCAAGTGAATTGAGAATGCTAGTTCCAATTATGCAGCTTCCCAAGTTTAATTAATAAGTTGTATTGTTACAATTAATCATAGTCAGATGGTTACAATAAGTGAGTTTTTATGATCCAAATGCTTTCTAAATGCACACTGCAATACATCTACATCATTCAAGTCCACATGCAGCAAATCAAGCAACATATACAATAATATCTAAGTACCTGGTGTAAGAACCCCAAAGCTGCTGTGAAACTGTTTATGTTGAACTATATGCTAACCTGCTTTTTGCAGCACCTTTATCTAGATGCCCACCTTAATGATGCCATTCACTGTGACATGAAGTTGTGTGTAAAACAAGCAGGACTGTGAGAGTGACAGAGCACTGGACCAGGCTGCCCAGGGAGGTTGTGGAGTCTCCTTCCCTGGAGACATTCAAAACCCACCTGGATGTGTTCCTGTGTGATGGACTCTAGGTGACCCTGCTCTGGCAGGGGGGTTGGACTAGATGATCTTTCGAGGTCCCTTCCAACCCCTAGAATTCTGTGATTCTGTGACTGGGGCCCTGGGCTCATCTCCTGCCAGAGCAGGATCATAGGAAACAATGCACAGTTTGAAGGATCAAGGGGTAAAATCCTTGAATGATATTTGCATTGGGTTGCTGAGTTTGCCTATATACACAAACTAAAAGAGGAACAACAACAGGCAGATGACCCCAGTGTCTCATGAGAGCAAAGGAAACACCTTGACCCTGCCCATCCCTAGGTTATCAGAGGAGGATGGTCAGGCCATGATCCATGTGTGTTGCTCACCATGTGAATCAGCAGTGGAGGTTCTCACCAGCCACGTGGAAGCAGGTATCAGGTCAGTATGCTCGTGTGGCCATTCCCTGCACCTCATCACAGCAAACTCTCCTGG
Source organism: Aegotheles bennettii (assembly GCA_013398125.1). Lineage (NCBI taxonomy): Eukaryota > Metazoa > Chordata > Aves > Caprimulgiformes > Aegothelidae > Aegotheles > Aegotheles bennettii. The sequence continues at coordinate 962,378 of VZRW01011158.1, read as the reverse complement.
CTTTTGTTCAACTCTATTTCCATTTATTTTCCTGGATGAGGGGCTCTCAAATCTGTGCACATATGGAAGTTTAAGAGTCAGCCACTGAAGATGGGGCCATGAATCATAAAGGTCCATTGGAGCAACTAGAGAGACTAGAGTACATACACATTGTGTGGGTGTGCATGTTGTGTGTGTATTTGCTGCTGAGCATCAAGCTAGAGAAGCCAGCAAGTGACATAAGAGGCTTGAGGGCCAAGTATTGGATTGGCCATGAATCTGGGCTGGATACTGGAGAAAGCAGGGGAACTAAGGGTAACCAGTGACATCCATTTGCACATCTGTGTGTGTTTCTGTCTCTGCATGGGAAAACGGGCATGTCATGGCATCCAGGGGCTAGCTACTGGATAGACCATCTAAGATCAGCTACTTCAGGGGTCTATATCATACATGGGTATAGATCTTCCACTAACAGGCTTTCATCCTCATCAGTGGTACTGCTGGTTGTTGGTCAGGGGTGGCCAGGCACATGCATGTGCATTGTTGACAAGCACATCTAGTGGGAAAGCAGGCTCAGTGTCACTCCTGGGGACACAGACCCCTATTAGGCTACTGCATTTGGCAGATCCTAACAGCAGTTATTCCAATTGGCCCTGCTCAAAACACATCTAACAGCGTCTAGGGGAGCAGGCAACTTGTATGGATATCTGCTAAAGGCAACCAGGAATTCCCCCCTACAGGTTTCCTTTCTATTACTTTCTGCATGTGCATGAGGAAGCAGGGAATTTGCAATCTCCTCCCAGCATCTGCTCAAAGTCTTGGCTAACCAATTGTGCACACAGCCTGGCCATTTCCAGGCATCTCCAAGACTGCTGTTTCTGGCCTTCTACCTTTCTTAAAACCAACTCTTCTCGCTGTTTCTTACCTGTCCAATTTCTCCCCTCCCTTATGTCATAGCCGTAAAAGTAGTACGAACACTTCAGAATACAGTTTACACAGACACCCATTACTTTCCTTGATCTGGAGTAGTAAAAGTCTTACTGTCACTGTCAATCGAGGGCTTATTTCTAATCGTAAAACAAGTCACCTTCTTTTGACCTGCTAAGAAAGCCTTTGGTTTTCTGCTTTACCTGGTCATTCTGCAGCTCTCTAATCCTCCAGCCTTTATGGTGTACTAAAAGAAAACCTCCTTTTGACACCACACCTGAAAATGAGTTTTAAGAACTTTTTGCTGATAATAAACTAAGGGCCTGATCTAAGGGTCAGAGATGTCACTAGAAAGAGTTCCATTTGTCCATTATAGTGGGCTTTAGATTGCAGCTTTAGTTCACCAATAGCTTTTTAATCCTTTCCATGTGTACTTTTGTTACAGTTCTGCATAACCAAGGGACTTGCATTGTGAAGAAGGAACATTTCCAAAATCAGAAGGAAAAAATTAATGACTTTTTCATTTTTTTAAGAGTTGAATTTCTAAGATTAATACAATTGAAAGAGATTATTTCAGATTCCCTTCCTTTTTTACTTCCAATTACAGCTAAGATAATAAATAACACTGAACTGCAGGCTCTTCTCAGAAGATCAAAGATAAATTGCTTTCATTGGATTCTGATTGGTTAAATACAAAAACTGTGCTAATGTTTACACATACCTTTATCTGCAAAGAACACCGAGGTTTAATATCTACACCAGAGTGATGCATGGGTTTCTAATAATGTTCCTTGAATTTATGTAGTTTGTTCCTCATTTCAAAACTGCTATAATTTAGGAGCTCCTGGTCCTGTAATTTGTTGACGGATGATCTGTTAGCAATGTGTTGTTTTGACATGCTATTTATTTTGGAGTGGTCTTGGAAAAGTAAAGATGACTTGAATAACTAAGCCAAAGTTATTATCCAATAATGATTTGTGTTTGAAGGTTTAGGCCAAATTAATTTTAAGATGACTGTAATTTGTTTCTGGATGCCTTTGTGCTAGATGTGATTATATTATTTCTATAAAAAATTATTTGGTGATGAAAAATATATCTAGTTTTAACAAATCAAACTATCATTGGCAATTTTTCATTCTGGTCAGAAATTACTTGATCACAGAATCACAGAATTCTAGGGGTTGGAAGGGACCTCGAAAGATCATCCAGTCCAACCCCCCTGCCGGAGCAGGTTCACCTACAGTACATCACACAGGAACACATCCAGGTGGGTTTTGAATGTCTCCAGCCAAGGAGACTCCACAACCTCTCTGGGCAGCCTGGTCCAGTGCTCTGGCACTCTCACAGTGAAAAAGTTTCTCCTTATATTCACATGGAACCTCCTGTGCTCCAGTTTGCATCCATTGCCCCTTGTCCTATCATTGGTCATCACTGAAAAAAGCTTGGCTCCATCGTCCTGCCCCTCACCCTTTACATATTTGTAACCATGGATGAGGTCACCTCTCAGTCTCCTTTTCTCCAAGCTAAAGAGACCCAGCTCCCTCAGCCTTTCCTCATAAGGGAGATGTTCCACTCCCTTCATCATCTTAGTGGCTCTGTGCTGGACTCTCTCAAGCAGTTCCCTGTCCTTCTTGAACTGTGGGGCCCGGAACTGGACACAGGACTCCAGATGTGGCCTCACCAAGGCAGAATAGAGGGGGAGGAGAACCTCTCTTGACCTACTGACCACCCCCTTTCTAATGCACCCCAGGATGCCATTGGCCTTCTTGGCCACAAGGGCACATTGCTGGCTCATGGTCATCCTCCTGTCCACCAGGACCCCCAGGTCCCTTTCTCCTACACTGCTCTCCAGCAGGTCAGCCCCCAGCCTGTACTGGTGCATGGGGTTGTTCTTCCCCAGATGCAAAACTCTGCACTTGCCCTTGTTGAATTTCATTAAGTTTCTCCCCGCCCAACTCTCCAGCCTATCAAGGTCTCGTTGAATGGCAGCACAACCTTCTGGTGTGTCAGCCACTCCTCCCAGTTTAGTGTCATCAGCAAACTTGCTGAGGATACATTCTGTACCCTCATCCAGGTCGTTGATGAAGATATTGAACAACACCGGTCCCAGTACCGACCCCTGAGGGACTCCACTAGTTACTGACCTCCAACTAGATTCTGTCCCATTGACTACAACTCTCTGACTTCTTCCCTTTAACCAATTCTTGATCCACCTCACTACCTGATCACCAAACCCATACTTTATCAGCTTATCTACGAGGATGCTGTGGGAGACAGTGTCAAATGCTTTGCTGAAATCAAGATAAACCACATCTACCGCTCTACCATCATCCATCCACCTAGTTATTTCCTCATAGAAGGCCATAAGGTTGGTCAAACATGACTTACCCTTGGTAAAGCCATGTTGACTACTCATAATGACCCCCTCATCCTTGATATGCCTAGAGATAGTGCCAAGAACAAGTTGTTCCATCACCTTTCCAGGGATGGAGGTGAGGCTGACCGGTCTATAGTTACCTGGGTCCTCCTTCTTGAATATTCAATTTTTGCCTCAAAACTGCTGAAAAAGAAATGGAGACTACAGAATGGTTACTGCTTTCATAATTGCAAAAATCAAAGTTACATAGGAAAAATATTGATTCTTTTGTACAAAACCTTACAGAAGATGAACAGGAGAAAAAAAAAAAATCCCTCTTACCCTTTCCCAAAGTATGATATTTCATACACAGGTGTGCTGGAGGTCAAACTAGAAAGTTTTAGAACAACTTTATTATATTCCAAAGATCTGACTGTAAGATAATCCTTTGGCTAAAGTATCCCTACCAGGATTTCCAGATTTCAGTGTTTAAACTGAGGTGTTAGTGAAATGTAACAACTATTCAGTCAAGGCAGGAACAATAAAGACTTCACTTCCAAGAGGTGTCTTTTAAGGCAGTTGGGAACCAAGTGTTCTGCAGAATACACACCACACACAGCCTTGCCTAGGCACATTTTTAGATACACAAAATGTAGGTAGTTTGGCAACAACACAAGCTTGCTTTAAACTCTTCATCCATAGGAAGGGAACTTGACAGTACGAAATTTGATGGTATTGCCTCATTCCAGAAATATCGTTTGTTTTCCCTAATAAACAAGAGCAGTACAGCAAACCCACCATTGACCAAGATGTCTGGTCTTTAATAATCACTTCTCTACATTTTATATGAGGTATTGGTGACCTAAGATGTGCAGTCAAGTTCCAGGATCATCCACTCCAGTCCAGGAAGTGTAGAAACCTGGTCACACCAAAACGATATAAACTGAGAATTTATTTTCTGCAGCAGTTCCTGCAGGTCATTTATGCTAAAACTCATTCCAAACCATTCGGATGGTATATGAGAGGAGACCTACATTTCTGGGAAGCTCCATTATAAAAAATAATAATAAAAAGTGATAGTTTTGTGATGACTCTCCACATTAATTGGTTGATGTGGAAAAGGATGTGCAATCAAACCACATCACAGCACTATGATTTTTTAATTAAACAATAAATTAACAGTGTGGAGATCAATACTCAATTCCATTTGAAAATGCCAGATGGGTCCAAATTCAGGAAAGGTCACACACGTCGTAGATTAGCTCTCCTGTAATAATTAGTAAAAGAAGATGCACTGTAGCCTCTTAATTTGGAGCACATTTTGAAAAATGTTAGTAATTACTTATTTTTGGTATTAGGAAATTAATACAAAGATTATTGAAAGGCTGGAAATTTTACAGCAGCTTGAAAAATGTGAACTGAGGGCTGCAATATAGATGCTACATTTAAAGGAAAAATTTAAAGCTGGCTGGGCAGAAGAGGGAGAGGGATTAAAGGTTTGCACTTTTGTTCTGGTCTCCTTTAAAAGAACTGTTCATCATAGACATGCAATTTCAAGCCCTACATAATTTCTTCTTTTCAGGGGAGAAATAGATGAGCATCCATCCCATGACAGTCAAACCTACACAGCGAGTTTTTCCTTGTTCAACAGCCAGTTCAATGTTACTGCTTTTTTCTTCCAAATGCTCTTTTGAAAGGGGCAAAACAGAGACCCAAACCATCTACCCTGAGTACCCAAGTCTGCATTCCAGCTCCCTGGAAGAGATGTAGGTTCCTATATTAGGCATTTCAGAGCACGAGCTTAACTTCAGAGTCCTGCTCCCTATTTATCATATTAAGAGATTAGTTTCTCTAAGATTCTAATATATATTGCTAAAATTAGGCAGTATAATCTCTTTCTTTCCCTTTCCCCGTTCTCCCAACTTTTCCCTGCTAAGGTCTCATGTTGCTTAAACCTCATGGATTACAGACAAGAAAGAGGGTTTTGTACTTGTGAAAGGTTCCCTAGCGTAACTGACAGAAAAAGAGATGCCTAATTATTTTAAGCAGATGTATTAATGAGACTGCACTCCAGGATACAGGCAGACTTCTGAAACTCAAGCTAACCTGGTAGGACTTCAATTTACTCATATTAAGAACCTAGCTCAGAAGTGCTAAACATAAATTAGTTTTGTTGCTTGAGATTCCTTATGTTATTGATGAAGAAGATACTATATTCTTCAACAGAGCTTAATAAGGATAATAAATGGAAGTGGACACCCTGCAGAGGATTTCTTGTGCTCCAGCAAGCCAGAAACACATCTTCCACCTCTTAAGTATCATTCCCTCAAAATGAATATGAGCCTGCAATGGTCAGGAAACAGTACCTGCAGATAATAAGAGAAGTATCAAGGAGGAATCACTCCTCAAAATGGGAATGACTAATTTAGCACTAACCCCTGCTAGCCACAGGTCCTAATTACATCTAATATGTTGTAGTCTATTAAGTAGCTGATGCGGTGTTGAAAGAAAAGTCCAAAGAAGGACACTGAAGCCAATGAGCAAACACACAAATGAAGCATGCATTTTTTATGAGAGCTTTTTTTCCTTCCTCTTTACAAAGCAAACTCTCTTCTACAACAGATTGAAAGATTGATTTCACACAGCAGCTGATGCCCTTTATTTTTTTCTTTTCAAAAGAAAGTGCTACTAAACCAAGAAGTAGGTGCCAGTCTGTCTGACACCCTTGGCAGAATAAGAACTCTTGCTCTCTTCTTGTACCCTTTAACGGCCTGAAAAGAAAACACAAGTCTCAGGTGGGAGAAAAGAAGGAAAATGCACACACTCACCTAGCAGGAACATAGACTTCAGTCTAAAACAATGTGTACTATAACTCCAGTTTTGTAATTTGTAGTGATACAGGCTTGAAAGAAAACACATTTTTCCATGGGACACCTTACCATAGTGTATCCTGAAACCCTTTTTAAATAGAATTAGCATTTAAGAAAAACAGCAAAAATCCTTGAATTCAGGTCCCAACAAGCTAACAGAACTAAACACTCCTCTGTGAACTACAAAAAATACAGACTTTTCCCTCACCATCATTGCATCACTTCAGTGGTATTTAATGGAAAAATCTGTGTTGGAAATTGGTGCACCTTTAAGGATAAGAAAAAATGTAAGGAGCTGAGTGAACAGGAACGCTTGGGAAGAGGCAGAAGGAATCTGTGCACGTAACTCAGGCTAGCAACATCAGCACATGCCAAACCAGAATCTGGAGCTGGGTGTGTCAGACGTCACATTTCAGCTCCAGCTCCTGAAAGGGCAGTTTTCCCTTATAGCTCTGTTTCCAGGTAACAGAATCCCAGTCACACAGTGCTTCCAGCATTCTCACAGAGGACACTGACACGAGTAGCACAGAGACCGCTGCTATCAGTAGGTAATGCTATATCATTATCCTTTTATAAAATGTCACAAAAAAAGATCACATCACGTTGTCATTTGTGACTGGGGGTAGAACAGAGCTGAGGCTTCCAACACTTCACAGGGCTGGAAGGCAGCAGCCTCAAGGATCTGCAAAAGCATTCTTGGTTGAGAAATGTGCTGTCACAAGGATTAGCCTGAAAAGTTGTGAATGCCTAACAGACTTGGAGCTATTGCCATCTGCAGAATGAATGGACCGATGAGAAGGCAGCTCAGGAGCCAGCAGTCACTTTGTATGCCGATGCCAAAGTCTTGTAGTAGCAGCTTCCTAGAAGGGATGACAGTTTTTACAGACAGTTACTCAAAAACAGACTAGCATAAGGACTGGCCTGTAAAAAGCAGATATGGCAAGTCAGAGTAGGATAACTAATTCCAGGTTTTGGGAGCTGACTGATGCAACTCAATAGTGTGCAGAGAGCAGCATCACCTCGGCTGTAGCACAGCAGAATTTGCTGCATCAAATGTGAGGCTAATCCTGCAACAATCTAGTGGGAAACAAGATGACAAGTCTTTAGATGAGCAAGATTCCTCAAATACACGGTATTTGTACATACACAGCCATTAACTGCACTTGTACCACCAAGATTTAAAGTCACAGTTCAACATCCAACTTTCAGAAATCAATTACGAAACATGTTGTCTTCTTCAATTGGACCCAGGAGCTGCTGGGTACACAGGTTAAAAAAACCCACAAACCAAACCAATCAGTGAGCAAGCCCATGGATTAGCTTGGAAAAGAATTTACCTCTCGTTTTATTCTTGCATCAAGTTATAAAACTTAACAACTCAACCCTTTTAAAACTACTAGAACAGTGAAAGGCACCTTTAAGGTGCTCTTGTAATGAAAGCCTGGATTATGTTCTTGAATTCTCAGCTCAGTCGCAGCCTGTCAGACATGTTTCCACTTCTTCTACTGCTTTGTTGCTCAAGTTTATATTTTTCCAAGATGGATATCCCTGTTGTGGCCAGATTTCTGTCTGAATATTCCCATGATTCTGCTGCATTGATGAGAGATCTTGTGGCACATACCTTATGCACCACTAAAAAAGAGTGTCTTAGTGCTGATGTGGATTAGAATACTGATTCCCACCTGCAAGACTACTGGGGAAGGGGAAAAAAGCTGCAGGAGAGGATGAAAACCCTTGAATCAAAAAACAACATACTGCTTCCACTTTCTGTTGGAAATGTCACTTAGGAGAGCTTCAAATATCTCACTGAAGTCAAGATAGGATATCCACTGTTTTTTCCCGTAGCCACAAGCATTTTCTCTATCAAAGAAACAAACTAGGTAGATTTGTCAGGAACAAATTTCAAAACCATGTTGGTTCCTACTCATGTCTTTTTTTTCTTTTCTACTTTTGCAATCGTTCAGTAAATTTTCAGTGCTCTTCTGGAAACGGAAGCTCAGCCGAGTTCCCCTTTATTTCCCCAAGCCTTCTGAATAACATCCCCTTTTCTAGAGTTCCTAGCACCTCAGCTATTCCAAACAAACACTTCTCAGACAAACACTAGCACTGCCTAACACCATCTCAAATAAGAGTTCATGCCCCTCTTCAGTGTTTTTAAACCCTATAAGTATTCCATAGCTTGTCCTTTGCCTGCCTAAAGGTAGAGGAATTCTGGCATTAACTGGATTAACAATCTCATTGTAAATCACCTTCTCTGTGAAGGATGATGCAATATAAAAATGCATGAACAAGAAAGCTTATTTGTATCAGTTCATAAGCCTACCTTTTTATTTTTTTATTTTTTTTTCAGTAGCAAGCCAACATTTTCTTTGCTATTTCTCTCTTTACTTATATACTTCTATAATCAAACTAACATTACGTATCTCCCATGTTTACAATGGACTACATCTTTCCAATTGGTCTAGAAGTCAAAGTGACAGAATTAGAACAAGCTGTTTATGGCAAAGGCTTTAAATCGCCGACATCCTCCTCAGACTTTTGAGATCCTAACACTTCTCCATGCCTTTTTCTTCACACACTGATCCAGTTCTACATGAAGCACACGTTGTCCCCTGCAATTATCTCACACGCGGGCAGAGTTCACTGACTTGACAAATAGCACCAAAGTCTTCACTGCTTTAAAAGAAAGAGTCAGAACAAAACTTTTAAGTTGGTAGCTATAAAAGGAAAGCTTGGGGGTGAGTGTTTTTACTTTGTTCTTCAAATTATGCAGTAAAGGGTTTAACGAACACAGATGCAGAAGCTACTACTGAGAAATATCTGGACAGGATTCAAGTTTGCTCTGTTCTGCTCTCCTAACTACATGAACCAATGTGATATTTAAATAAAGTTGCCAACAGTAAACTACATTCTCAGTCTAGATATATTATTTACCGGAAAACAAAGGTGAATTCAAAGTGTTTTCAGCTCCTCAAAGCCAACTCACATACTACCGTAACCATTAAACGCACAGAGTAGAGCAGATTTATTGTTTGCAATTTGCGTTTTCCAGCTCCAGGGTTTAATGTGATATTGTGTATGCATCACTATAAATGAAATGACCATTTTTTAACTTATGTGCACTCCTGGCACGGAAAGGTGCTGCTCTGACAACTGCAAAAATCATTCCTCTGTTTATGGTAACAAATACAATACTGAAAGCAACTCACATTTCTCATGGCTTGCCTGTCCCTTCTCACTCCACATTAAACAGAAGTTTAACACCAAATCTCTCAGAGCTTTCCAGTCTTTCCTTTTCTTCCATTAGAACTTAAATTCATGAAGATCAACTTTTCTTTTAAAAGAATTTATACCAATTTATTGAGTACTTCAACACTGCAGTGGAGCATCTGGCCAAACATCCAATAATGCCACAGTTAAGGAGACAAATTCAATTCCTTGTTGAACCAGATTGAACCCAGAACCTCTATCTTCCATATACCAATAGAGGGTCCAGACTACAGAGCTGCAGAGCACTCAGATTTCTGTCTCTCTCATGACAAGACAAGACACTTAATTTTGGTCAGAGCAGAATGGTTATTTTTTTTAAAAAAACATTATTTCTTTTTTTTTACAAGAGAAGAAAGCCACTTCCTGCCCAGGAAGTAAAGCAGCTGCCAGAGGCTTGTGTTCACGCAAACATTTACAACTAGCTTGGCTGCTCATAACCCTGCTGGGTGCAGACCACATCAGCTAGTACCAAACGTGGTGATGGGTGGACAGGAGCCTCGGGCAACCAAATTAAGACCAACAAACTCATTTCAGAAGGTCTAAGCAAAGGTTAATAGCGGCTTCACAGCTGTTCTAATAGATTCATCTGTAACTACAAATTAGTGATTCCAAGAACCAAAGATTCAAATTATATCTGTGTTTCTTCCACCCATGGACAGGGTTTACACAGGCAAAGCACAACCGCATGTTGCGGGTACATGTCATGTAAAAAGTTGGTAAGGGAAGGTGCAAGAGCAACATGTGAAGCTCCTGATATAACAGTGACACACACTTACGTATAGAAAGGGAATTACTGCCACTTTGGTATTTATAGAAGTTGGGTTCTAGATGATATTAGAAGCATTTGATTTTTCTTAATCCTAAGACTTTGAAGCTGTAAAAAGTACATATATTTAATCAGGATGTTAATTTAGGGAGTATTTTCTGCTGAAACTATAGAAGCATTCCACCAGCCTTCCTTATTCAGTTATACAGTGACTGCTATTACAGTAATACCATTTTCTCAATTGCCCTTTTATCTTTTTTTTTTTCTCAACTTGGATCCATTTTTAAACCTATCATAGGTTTTATGACACACCACTTCAACGTGTCATTTATACTCTTCCCACTTGAGTTTGGCTTTGTCCAAGACTCCAAAGCTACATGAAAGTCAGTTCAATCTTGGTGCAAAGCAAAATAATCCCATTTCACTTACACAGGAGCAACCCATTTTACTTACACAGGAGCAACCCATTTTACTTTGAAATGTAAATACTTCTAAGTGTTGGAGAAATGTGAAAGATTTCCCAACACAAATTTCCTATTTAATAGCTTATAGAAGAGTTTTGTCCCTTTGCCACTGAACTTTAAAAATCCTGGCTGCAGTTCAGCAGAATGGGTAACACACATTTAAATCCTGCTAATCAATATGGGACTTAATGCTCTGTCAGATCAAGATCTATGCAAATACAAAAAAAATTTATTGGTACCTCCCTATGCTTCACATTTTAAAAAAATTATCTCTAATTCCAAACCACAGACAAACAGATAACTAGCACACAGACAACCCTACAACATACTACATACATATATGTATAAATTATTCACATGAGCCAGTACTTGGTGGGTTGGTGTGTTTTTGTGGTATTCTATAGCAACTGCAGGGCAAAGTCATTTATTTCATCACATAGCAACAAATGGGTTTACAGCTACCTGCAGTTATCCTTGGGGAGCAACAGAAGCCCCACCTGACCTCCATTAAACCAGCACCAATTCAGAAAAATCCCCATGAATCCAGGCTGTAAGTGGAGATGGCACCTAGTCATTTTGATAGAGGTAATGCATTAATAAAACTCACAACATTATCTCTTAAGCTCATAATTTAATAAAATTCCAGAACAGTTTTTTTGCTCTTTTAAAACCCATTTTTTCTTAAAATACAGTTTTAGTTGGAGCTAGAAAATCAACAGTTTAAGATGATTCTAACATGTTCTGAAAAGCCACTGAAGTGTAGTGGTATTAATCAAACAAATACTACAGTTATGCTAGAAACACCACAAAGTAGTTTTGGGAGCCTTTGTTTTTCCACAACATGTTTTTGCTTTGAGTCCCAATCACTACTTCCTCTCATTGGTTGTCAGATATGGAAATACAAGCCTAGCAGGGATTACTTTACTGAAAAATCAGAACAGGCATGACATTATTTATCCAGGTTGGCACCCAGTTCTGTGTCACATATATAATATATTCAGAAAATGACTTCACTATAAAGCAAGTGGAATGTTTTTTAAAATCAAGTCAGAGTATTGGCTGGAAAGGTTTTTGTTATTGCTCCTTTGCAGAGAAATACTGTAATATTTTATTGCTTTTTCAACGGCTGAAGAAGGTCGTGTTCCCTCTGCACTTTCTAGTGTATTATTTTTCAGATTTTATGAGGCATTTCATTATATGAATTATGGGTGGTAGATCTGACCTTGCTGCAATTTAAATTGACCAGTCATGGGTCAACATTTGAAAAAAAACGCTGAGCATCTGAAATTTATATAAATTTTTGAAGCGAGTTATAAAATAATAAAATTAGTCAGGAACAGCAGCATTTTTTAATTCAGGTTGAAAGCAAGATAAAGTGGAAAATATATCAGGATTGATGCTGCTGAACGTAATAAAATTTTAATTTCTTCTCTCTACATGCATCACACCTTTTGTTTAACTTTGCATCATTTGCTAAGTTCATGCAGAACTCAATGGATATGCAATTACCCTTCCTGACCTGAAAAATGCTTGAATCTTATTATATGTGGGGAAAAAATAAAAATATAAAAATTATCAGCAAATTGGAAACTGTTCTGTATAACAACACCCCCATAAACAAAACATTTATATTTAGTGTATCGAAAGCCAACGAAAAATGCTTTAGTACATATTCAGAACTTATTTTGACAAATCTCTGACATTTTAGATCAAACCTCATTGCATTCGTTTGTTCATCTGCATGTGGATGCATCTGCCACATCAGTAGAAAGGGGGGTTACTCCAATGAAGAGCTCAGGGATTCCACCTTCCCACTTCCCTCCATGCAAACAACCACCATTACACAGGTCCAATCTAAAGCCAACTAAGATAGTAGATAGATTTTGATTATTTGAATAGGCTTTAGATCAGAATTGTGCGTGTACATTCCTGCCAGAAAACACTTTTATTACAGGATTTATGAATGAGCACTATTCTATTTTTAAAGGTAAGCATGAGGTATGAAGGGAAAGCAGTCAAAAGGCAGTTTCAAGAACCTTTAAAAGAAGGTGTTTTCCTACTCCTGATCTCACTCACAGTTCTTTTATTAGTGACTACTCTATAGCAGAAAACAACTTGCTTGGTGGAGTTAAGGTATTAAATTATTTTTTTTAATATACTATCATTAGTTGATTCAGCAGTAGGATCTCTTGGAAAAGATCAATTATATAAACTATTAAACTTGTTTCAGTGGCTACCCTGATACCAAATAAATACCCATACTGAGACAATTAGCACTTGCAAGCTCATTACACAAGACATTAAGGCCCATTGATCAATAATCTCGCCAAGTAGGTGATTGCCATCATAAAAAAAGCTTCATATCACCAGGCAGCCAGCCAGAGGCTGGGGCAAACAACAGACTCTGGCTTTCCAGAAACTTCTATTTGATCTTCACATTCCTTCTCTCACCTACAATTCACAGCAGAGAAGGTAAACTTTCTACAGACACCTACTGTGAGGCATCAACAAGATAAATACACCCCTAGGGCCTACATAAAAGGTTTTTTTCACCTTATTACCTCTGGGAAGGATGTGATGTGATCTTAACTCCCCAAAAGACAAATCCCCAGAACAGGAAAAGCCAAATGCTATCCTGGCTGTTTCTGAGTATTTTTTTATTTACACTATAGATAAAGAAAAAGCTAGAGAGGCATTTGTCACATTAACATGTTACCCAGGCCAACTTTAATATAAAAATAGATTATTCTTACAGCATATGAAATAATTATTTATCCTAGAATTTATTATTATTGAAATGAACCATAAGATCATTGCAGGTTTTGTCTCTGCTGCTTGATTTCAGAACTGCCTATCTCTACCCCAAAATAAAAGCAATCACTTTTGGCACACACCACACTCTATAATCACTCTGTCAAATCCAGCTTTCAAAGTTTTGTATGCAACACCAGGTCAAAAACTTGATAAGCTTTTCACCTCTAAAAGCCCAAATATTAGTTCTCAGTAAAGTGGGTATTGAGAAAGTTTTACATTTATTAGTCATTGCAATAATACAGAGAATTAATTCTCCTGCCAACAGGAATGTTTTGAATATAGCAGAAAATCACAATTCCAGGATTATGCTCAGACCACCAAACAAGAACTTTTAAAGAAAAGTTAAAAGATCTGGAATCAATGTAATCTAATTCAGCAGCATGTCATTAATAACACCTTGTCTATGATTTGGCACTGATGTGACTTCTGCAGCTGTTGTTGCTCTTACCAGGCAAATAACTTGGAAAAACACTCCATGAAAAACATGCCCTGTAAATAAGTATTCTTCCTTTGGGTAATGTAGCAAATTAATGCTCAGAGAACTATAACACCACCATCACTAAAGAAGTTTTCCTCTGAAATTTATTTTGTGCATAGCAGAAGTTTAGCTAAAGAAAAATGTCTACTTAAAATTTAGCAATTATTAGGACAATAGCTCAAATTTGTAGGTTGTTTCTTTTTTTTTTTCCTAAATAAAACACTGAGGTTTTTCATTAAAGCTTTATTCTTGCATAAAAGCAAAAGCCCTGGAAAAGCCTGTGGAGCTGAATACAGGAAGTGTTTAATCATTTTTCAATATAGAATATTCTTAAACTGATTATTATGCTAAATCACAGTGGGTGGTTGAACATTTAACAGTGCTGAGTTATTTGGGTGCAAGTTTCTGAAGTTTTCACAATCACACAAACAGGGAAGAAAAATAAACACGGATCATCCTATCACTATTGAGCATCTTCTCCAGAACAGATTCACCCAGTTTCAGCACTACATTACAGCTACAGTCCCTTCAGCCTGACTCTGCCTCTGACTTGGGGCCACACTGGAGAACTGATCTGCCTTTAAATACTCTTGTTCCGACTCCCCAAAGTAGTAGGAAGCGGTGGCAGTGGTTTTACCCTGAACTGATTCAGGATAAAATATCCCAATCATCTTACAGGGTTAATCTACTGTGGTAAGGAGAAGAAAAGCTCTTAGGCTGGACTGGCCATTCTGCCCGAGCTATCATGGATGTAGAGTGCTGATACTGATTTATAAACAGCTATGAGATTCAGCCATATGCACTGACCAAATCTAATTCTAACAATACTCTAACACCTCAAGTAATAATAACCTAATTTCAAAAAACATGGAATTGAGTTTGGAAGTTATGATTCATTTGTATGACTGTCCTCCATAAGCTTACTTCAGCAAGTTCAGGGCTTTTTATTACTTGATAAAAGCCAAAGTAACCATAGATTTATTTACACACGCCCCCTTGCATGCAATAGTTAAACTAAAACATGATTTGGGACCTTTGAATGAGAAGAGAAGGCAGAATCATGAAGGAAGTTTGCAGATAAAATAGGGTTTAATTTTCTCATTTTCCCCTGTGTGCAGAGGAGAGTGCAATACACAGATGCAAAATGTGCATGAAAAAGCAGATTTAAACTGGCAGAGTAGTACTATGCAGCCAAACACAGACTCTCATCTTTACTACAACGTGAGGCTCTAAACATCTGTATAGTGCAATATGATGCTCCTTAATATCAGACAGTAGGAATATGAATACACTAAGGCTTGATAATCCACAGAGGCTAAGTAATTTGAAATTTTTTCCCATTCCTTAAGGCAATAAATGTAAAGTGGTGCTTCACTACAGTTCAAAAATTATTGTTAGCATAATAAGGCACTGGCACACTGAGGTGATGGCAGATGGAAAATTCCATCGTGTTTGAGGGGAGGTGGGACAAAAACTGCTTCCATCCTAAAGCTGGAAAAGTATAACAGCCAGACAGGACTAAATAAGAAAAGTGGTTTGTATTTGCTCCTCCAGAGATCTCCCAGGCCAGCCACCTTGTCCGGAGAACCAGGTTTACATTGGCTGGGTCAGTTCTGTCTCCTGTTGTTTCTTCCATCATTCAAGGAAGTCTTACACTACTTGGCTTTCCAGTCCCTTATAATCAAACCTCCCCTCAACAAAGCCCCAAAATTTGGAAGGGAGGAGGGAAAGAAAGTCTGTACATGAAGGAAATAGCATTTTGAAAAGTGAGGAAAAAACCAAGCTGCTTTCAGTGTAGCATTAGGAATGCTAAAGCATTTGGGACCAAACCTCAATTACAAGGTTTCATAAAAATCTGAATCACAGGAGAAACTTTCATCAGAATCTATGTGGCATCTACATCCTGGCACATATATCCCCCAGGAGAGGTCTCCAAAGGAGCTAGATCATGGAGAGAAACTCTTTTCCTTAAAATTGGAGGAGTTACCTGCCAGCAGAGGAGTCAAGGGTAAATATTAAACCAAGTTTGCTTCTTATCTGGGCAATATAGCTTTTAGCTCTGCTCACTGCCAGGCCTGCAACAACGAACAGACAAGTTTAGGGGTAAATAAAAGTGAGTAAATGGCCACTTCCTAACCTCAGAGAGTCTGTAGGAATGATCTAGTACGTCACATTTCAGAGTGGTTCCAAATAAATATAAAATGGTTAAGCACCATGAAGCCAATTGTGCTGGAATCCAGAATAAAGCATTAATAGCTGCACCTTTTAGCTGCTGTCATAAGAGCCAGGAAACTTGCTCTAAGTAAATATCGTTTAAAAGTTACTAACATGAAGACAATCTGGGAATAAAAACATCCTATTGTTTTCCTTACTGTAATTCTGGAGTGAAAAGTCCAAAAATTCTCAAGTCAAAATTTTGTCTGTATTGAGTTTCCAGGAACTCATTTGCCTCATGAGTGTCAGCTTTGATATTGATTTAGTAGTATAACCTGTATTTCATTCAAAAAAGTGGCAAAAGCAGTCCCTTTACAACTCTGAAACAACAAAGGATATCAAAGAGGAAAACCTCTGTTTTGCTTCTTGTGTGTGAAAATAACCTGGGACTGAATACCTACTGCATACTAACTTGCTCTGGGAAAGAAATCCAAACAAATAAATACAGCTGGAATGTTATCTACAGGGTAAGAATTTAAAGTAATTCATATATCTGGGGTGATCCCCAGCTATTAATTGCAAATACCACAGATCAGGAGAAGTAATATTATGAAGCAGATACAAGTATGTGAGTAGTGTGATGAAGAGCAACCTTCAAAGTAGCTTATTGTGTCTCAGTGAAATTGGAAGCTGAGAGAGACAAGCCCTCATTTGGGAAACAGGCACCTCTTCACTTTTTAAAAAACCAAGATTCTCCACTAAGGTAAGAAAATGGTTTTCTTACTCCCCCTAATACACATTGAATGATGTCTCCGAGATGTAGTGCTTGGAGTTCAGGGAGCTGCCGTTTGTATCCCCAAATACTGACACTGCAAATCTCTTTTAAAAACTCACTCAAAAGTTTCTTTGGAAAAACAGAAAACAGCAACCACTTGTACTTTGAAGTACAATTTTTATCCTTAGTGGAAGACCAGTAGGTTGGCAAGCAAGACCTTGACTTCACTATGCACACTTCCTTGTGGTTTTTGTTTTGTTGTTTGTTTAAAATCGTACCTCCAAAAGGACAAAGCTCATGTTTCAACTACAGAGTAGGTATCTTAGAGTTGAATCACATCTCTTCCCAAATTCACCTTTTACAGTGACTTTAGAGTTTAGCCCAAAATACACCCTGATGCTATTTGATTTTTATAGCATCCTTACCAGGATTTCTGAATTTAAGTCAAGATAATCAAAAAGTGGGAAAACTTTCCATTCTTTTTAAGAGACCTCACAGCCCAAAATCCATCAAAAGAAGAAGTGCTGCATACATGAAAAAACTGGGAAAGGGGATTCTTGTGTTCAGGTGGTGGAGTCAAGCATTTAACTGTATTAGGAAATAAACTGATAGTGGAGCATCGCATCATTCAACTACTAAATGATAATGCAAAAATAAAGTGTTTACAAGTGAGTTCTCTGATTTTAAATCAGTAGTACAATATGTACTAACCTGGCAATGAACTCTGGTATTTATGGGTAATTGCTTTGTGAAAAAATCAAAGCATATTTGCATTGATCGTGGGTGCTGTATGGGGAGCACAATTCATTTCAAGAGATAACAGCAGCAAGTAGCTGGAAAGAAGAATTTTAGTCTGCTCCAGTGGAAAAAGAACAAATAACTACAAGTGGCAGAGTAATTCAGAAAGTGATTTGCAAATGCCTTTATGATAAAGCATTGCAAATTAATTCTTTCTATACTTACATTTGTAATGTCTGTTTAAATATTTTCTAATAGCTATTGCTTTGTCTGAAAACATTTATGAACCCTGAAGCTGCAAGAATGATATTTCATTTGAAATATGCTTAAGAAATGTAATTTTCCACTTTCACTTTCCTTTTAAAAGCCTCAGCAAGTCAAAACGTAAAACAAGGACCTTTTGAACTCAGTAACAAATCTCACAGAGAAGTCTGACAACCCAAATGGGTAGTTTAGCCAAAATTCATAGTTTGGAACTTATTTGCAAATGTTGTCAATTAATTAGAAATACCAATTAATACTTCCAGATTTCCCTCTCCTTATGGATTAGAACATGGAAGACTTGGAAGATAAATGACCAATTTCATAATGATTTTATTATGCAACATGATTTTTACTCATCTTGCTCTAACACAGGTAAAATATCCTTATAGAGGGTACATGATTTAACACTCTCACTGATTGAAGAGACACCTTTGAGCAGCAGCAGAGCAGAGCAGACAATCTATGGAATTACAGCAGCTTGACCTCAAATAATTCTAATATTAAAAGACAAGGTTTTCCTCCGTCTTGTGTTCCATATTTTGGTATTTCCTTGTACTCTACAGAAGAATTGTACATTATTATTTTTTTTTCTCCATCCTGAAGCCTACTGAGGATGGTGCCAACAAAGAACTTCTCCAGGAACTAGGTAGAACACTTCACCAAGTCAGCCTTGTGCTGTCACAGCTGATGGGAGAGGCTTCATCATTAATATTAACTACAAAACTTCTTTCAGAGGCCTTAGCTATTTCAGACCTTGACCCACCCATTCAGGCTACTGAAAGCATGAAGACTGACTCTCCAATTGCATACCAGTCAAGAAGCAGCAGCATATCCTTTACTCCAATGCAATTACCATAAAAGTGTTTTGTTATTTTTTTTTCCTGCTATTTTTTTTCCTCCTGAATGGTTGTGATTAAATGACATTTACTAACTAAGCACTTTCTCACTGGATTGTGGCAGGTTTTCAGTGCTGCTATATTTGTGGAATGTTTTCAAGTTATTCTCTTAAGTAAACATAAGACTATAAAATGTAAATATAAACATAACAATTCTGTAGCAGTAAAAGCATAATTTGAATAAATAGGGAAGCTAATGAAACACCATTACATATAAAAGACTATCATCTCTCTCTGTGCACTAAGCAGTGAACTTGCAACTGCGAATTCAGAAGTAAAAGAATTCATTTGGCTCAATCGTTTGATTTTTATGAGTCACAAAAAATTTGTTCCTATACATTAGCCATTAAAGCTACCTTGCAATTTTCTTATTGTTATTACCTTTTCAGCCTTGACTTACCCATTGAGAGCAGATATGGGAAGTGAACCATTTATCTGTAAACTAACAAGCAGGACAGTGGAAACCCACAATCACTGATCAAAACTGCAAATTTAGTACAAAGGTAGCAAATTATTTCTTAAGTTGAACAGTTAATAGGTTCTTCAGTATTGTCAAATATTATCCATCATTGATGAGACGGTTCTTTCAAAAATGTAAGAACAATGAAGTAATAATGTCTGAATTATAAAAAATAAAGCCACATATACACACTTTATAAGCAATCATTTAGTTTTCATTATATATTTGGGTCAATACTGAGATCTGAGTGCAACAGTTTCATTTGCCTATCCTTTATCACATAAAGAACATCAGCTTTGAATCAAGATTACTTTTGAACCTCTCTCCTTTAATAAATAAAAATTCAGTTCTCTACTATATATTTAAATCTTTAACTCTAGTTGTCTAGTTACAAGCGGAGCTGAAAAATGATATCTACAAGATATCCATTATAATAATTCTGGTATTCTTCAGGCCTAAGATCAGTTCAGTCTAGGGTTTTGATACCTTGGTATGTTTTTCTAGATAGAAAACATTAATCCACACAAGTGTAGCAAAAGCGCACGGAAATATTCTGCTTACAAGAAGTGATAAATATGTGAAAAGAGAGAGCATTGAAAGAACAAGACATCTCATTTTGTTACAACACTTTCAGGATTCTGTGTTACCGTGTTTTGATTCTGTTTGCAAAGGAAAGTGGTAGAAATCTACTGTTGTGAGGACACTGGGGACTGTTTGGGGGTAAAAAACCCCAAAACAAATGAGGAAACACTGCTGCTTCCAGTTACACAAAGCAATTAAATCTGTACAAATAATTAGACACGAAGTACTAAGTATAACTATTGCTGTTTTGATAGCTTTTATCACTGTGATAAATTTGAAGAGAGGTAAGTGTACTCAAACGGGTTTTTTAAGTGTAACTGTGATTGTCAATTAAAGAAGAGATTATACTGTCAACAAAAGGCAACCGAGTCTTTTAAATGGCAGTTTGCATATGTTTGCCTAGAGTGCTGAAGAATCCGAACCTAGATTTTCCTCATTTGGGTGCTTTACTATTAAATGTGAATGTAAATTCTAATATGTACTTACCATTTCTTTTGTTGCTCTTTCTCTCACTTTAATTTCAAGACAGAACCATTCTCTACTCATCCTTTAACTTCCTTTTCTACTGTCTTAGATAATTCCATTCTCTCTTTAACTACAGACATACATACACACATAAGAAAACTTCAGGAAAGGAAAACGTATTGTGCAGCCTGAAGTCATCTATCACATAACCACCATAAAATGTATTGCTATAAAGGTAATAAATGCAGCTTTGCTTTACAAAGCAACAGTGAAGAAAAATCAGGAGCAATAAAAAAGTGGAATCTTTGCTACCTCATTCTCTTTGCAGCCTTGATACTTTAAGCAAAATTTAAAGATACTGCTTTATTCCTGTGTTCTCAAACAAGAAATGTTTGGTGTGTAAAACAGGGAAAGGGCCTTAACTTTCTGAAAAGCAGAACAACAAATCAAAAGCAAGACTGACCACTTTCGCTCTGCACCAAGACACAAAAACCTTGCCAAAACAAGAGAGTCTGGGCCTCTGCTACTGCAGAAGTTAAAATACTACAGAAGTTAAAATACTACAGAAGTTAAAATACACAGTGCTGCACCAAAAATCTGAGATCCTCAACACAGGACACTGGGATTTCAAGTTGCAGACACAAAATTTGCAATTGCACCAAGGTTCTTGCACCCAACTACAATCCCCTGGGCTCTTAGAGCTACTCAAGAGTCAGTTTTAATACACTAAACCATACTATTTCTTGAGAATTCACTATCATTGTGTGGATTTTCTCAATAGCGCTACAGTTTCTCAAGGGAATGATGATTAGATGCAGATGCAGTTGGTTGAAGAAACATGATCAGCAAATAATGCTTATTTCTTCATAAACTTCTGCCAGCTGCTCATGGACACCACACCAGTGCAGGGGGGATACCAGATTCCACTTTTAAGATTTCTGGGCAGCTTTTGTGGCAGCATACTTTCCTAAATAGGTATATTGGAAATGAAGAAATTGCTTAGTCCCATGTCTCACCTGGGGCAGTTAAAACATTTCCCAGGCTGGCACTGATGTACAGTTTGGATTCTACAGACAACAGGCATAAATTCTTAGCTTGGAGGTCCTGTTCTAGTGAGGAGTAAGTAGTAAGTAAGCCTGCTCAGACAGATGCGTTTGCAGAAACCAGAGGCTCACATGTACAATTTACTCTTGCTTTTTAGAAATGATCATAAAAAAGCAAGGAAATGATCTCTTCAATAAGATTCACAGAGACTGACTGAATAATAAGAGTGGGCCATTATGTATTGATTATAAAGAGCATCTCTTTCAACTTTTGAATAAAAAGAGTAACTTTCTTTTTGAAGAGTTCAAAATATTTGTTCAGAGGAAACAAAGTGTAGTCAATGTAATATGGGTGTTGGACTTCCCACTGGATGGAAAGCATGGAAATCTGTAAAACTGGTAGCTATATTTTTTTTATATGAATACAATTACTGTAACGGTTGTTTCTCCTCTTTTTCTGCTTAGGTGACAAAAGCAGATTATTTAGGGGTTTTTTTACTAGTTTAGTACCACCATTTCTACCCATTATATCTTCTTTTGTTGTGAGATTACTATCCTCTGGGGAGAGAAATTATAACTCTCTTGGTCTGGTACTAAAACACTTTATGCAAATTGAATACAAGACAGTTTTTGTATTAGGTACAGCACTTTCTACAAAATTAGAGCAATCATGAGGCAAGCCTTTTATAACTCACTTGGCTTCACTTCCTTAGCTCTCTCAGAAATATTACTATTTTTATTTGTTTTTTAATCTCCTGAACTTTATGATCAGTGAGGCAACTGCTCTCCAGAACTCTCAGTAACCAGCCCCTCTGGAGAGAGGTCTCGTGAACATTGCAAATTATGCTAAATCAAGGGATACTTTATTCTCTCCAATTCCAAGCCTCCATAAGAGAACAACTGTATCTGCATTTCCAATATCTGCTCCTTTTGAATTTTAAAGCCTAATGGGAGTTAAGCTCACAACAGAAACATGATTTTATGACTAAATCAGATTTGTCTTAAGAAAATTTCATTTTTTGCAGGATAGGTCAACTAAGCTTCACCTGGAATGCCTGGATGCGTTCCTGTGTGATGTACTCTAGGTGACCCTGCTCTGGCAGGGGGGGTGGACTGGATGATCTTTCGAGGTCCCTTCCAACCCCTTAGATTCTGTGATTCTGTGGAAAATCATGTGATTTACTCACATGGACTTCCCACACTCTTCTTCCCCCCTGCCCCAATCAGAAGCAGTTCTTGACCTGAATCCTAGTAGACCAGCCACCATTTACTGCTACTTCATCATTCTCCAATGATGTAATTTTTTCAGAGAAGTATAAGGAACTAAACCTTAAACAACAGTTTCAACAGACTCAAACGACAGTTCCGGATATGTGACCATCTTTTGGCTCAAAACCAAATCATCAGTTAACTTTGATATTGGCTATTTGAAAACAAATAGAATGAGAAAATCCTTCGTTTTTTCCTGGGTGATGATTTTGTTAGAGATTTACCCAGCTGTGCTTTATTCCTGAAAGTCTTGAGCTGGGGGTTGTTCTTTCCAACCAGCCATATTTAAGCTGAATCAACAGCCAATGATAAAATTGTATACACAATTTCCTATTTCCCCATCACTTCCATTAGCAGAGTGCTTTTCCAGTCAGAAGTGATTCTGCTTCAGTGTGATCTCATTTCAGCTGAACACTAGGGAAATACATACGTATTATTTTGTATCCGAAGTACACATTAGAAACTTAAAGAACTGGAAATTCAACTGATGAAAATGAAGTCGGTAACTACAAACTTCACAGTGCAGAACAGTGGCATTTTCACCTGATCTTCCCTGTCTTATTATATTCAAAATAATTTGCAAGATGAAGAGCTTCATAGAAAAGATATGTAAAATTAAAACAAATTTTTACTAGCATTTTCTATGCTATACTTAGCTGCATCAAATCTGAGGAAGCCTAATCTGAAGAAGTCATCTTGATGAAACAGTATTGATGCACATTCTCCTTTATGATCTACAACTAAACTCATATTTCATGTAAACCTGAAATCCTTAGAGCCATTTTGGTGCCTAACATACTTGGCCACATGAGAACTATTCCCTTGCTGGTGTGATTAGCACTGCATCAATGTCAGAGATTACAGCAAGCACAGAGAGAGAATCTTGGGCAGTCCTATGTGAAAAAGGCACAGGGGAGATCAGAGTTCACCTAGTCTGCCTTTCCTGCACAATGCTTAATATCTTATTGTTGCATGCACTTAATTCACTCCAGACATACTGAATGTTCACTGGCAACAATTGTGACAAACCTGGCAGTCTGCATTTAAAGGATTAACCTGTTGACAGGGCAAGATATGAGCTCATCCTTTTTATTAGGTCAAGAATAAGACATTTTGCAGAGACTTTAAAAATTAAAATATATGGTTCAGTGTTAGTTTTGGGTTCAGTGATTTTAAAATATTAAGTACTTAAGTACATGGTATTAAACACCATGATAAAATGTTCAGACTTGAGGTTTAGAAGTGAGAAAGCCTCCAAAATGGAGATAAAAGACTAAAGCTAGAAAAAGCAATGGCTTTCTGACACTGATGTCAGATGGATTTGCTAAGTGTTCTTTATCTCCCATCGCTGGTTGCTCCAGCCACCCTTTGCATCTTTTCACTCTAACCTTACTGTAGTTGTCCTGCATGCCTTGCTTTATCCTTTCAACCCTATTCTGTTTAGTAATATGTCACTTGATCTCTACCTGCCTCTTTATTTTATGCACCTTTGCCCCTGCATACATCCAAGATCTGAATTTCACCCCAAAATAGCACGAACACCTGAGGAGCCTGTATGATAGTGCAAGATATTCTGGGTTTTAGCCCTGGCTAAAGCCACTAAAAACTTCCATTGTGAAACCAATTTTCATCCCAATTCTCCTCTAAATGAGGAGTTTCCTATAAAGCTAACATTAGGCATTTTGAGTCAAGAGGAACATTTGATTTCAGTATTATATTTTAAAGTAGTATAAAAATTAACACACTTGGAAAAAACCCAGAAGTTCTCTTTCAGAAATGTTTTGACTTTTATTCAAATTACTGATTTTGACTCTTTCACAACTAAATTTTAAAGTTGGTATGGACTTGTGGAAAGTTTCCATTTTGACAAAACTATTTTCTTGTGAGAAAATACTCTGTTGGAAAGGTTTCAGGTAGTGATAATTGCACTGTACATGCCACCTTTTTCTTCTGCTCCTCAAGCTGCCTATTTGGATTCCCAGCTCTGAAGCAGCTATTATTTACTTTTGTAAATGAGCAGCCCCAAAACTCATGGATGAGCCTAAAAATCATGCTGATAAATAAATGACCACTTAATAAAAACATAAGATTAGTTACCAATGAGATGGGTATGAAACCAGTAAAAAAGCAATGTTTTTATTGGAATGTGTATTAAAAGAGCCTACACAAAACCAGACTATAGTGGTAGAAAAACAGGCATCCAGAGCAATAAATTCTTTCCTCAAATTAACATCTGAAATAAAACTGCATGAAGTAATATATCCATCCATAATTTTGCTGAAACACAGTATCTCCAGTTTCATCCTTGTATTTCAAATATAAGTGATTAATGTTGGAACTGCTTATTCAAGCTTAAATATTTGAGTGTTTGAAGCATTTAAAATTTTAAAAAGTACTTAACTAGAAGTACTAGCTTTAAAAACTGCTAAACAAGTTTCGAGTTTCCATGTCTCTGTAAGAATAGCTTATATACAATATGCTGTCTTCGTTATATATTGTTGATAAATACCTTAGACACAGTTAGCAAGGGAGCTAGTCTTCTGCTTTAAAAGACTATGATAGGATTACAATATAAATAAACAAAAAGCCAGAGGTAACAGGTTGTTTGCTCCATTGCCTATTCTGCAAACACAACATTTTTTCTATTTTTAAATCAACAGTATCTCTTAATCTAATAGAAAAACGCTTGTGGATAAATGTGTTTATCACATCACATAAATATCACATTGCCTGCAATGTACTATAGTAGCTCTGAACTCCCAAATGCCAACATGTAATAAATAGAAAACATTTTTACAGGAACTAATGCCTGTCACAGCAAGAAAGATTTTACACTAGATTTATATTTTTCAGAAAGTTCCTTTCAGGCTTCTTATTTTGTATTGTTATTAAGATGCATCTAACTGGAGGAGCCGTGTCTTCCCTCAGCCATGATATTAACAGTCTCAAAAGTCTTCTCTAGCTACAGAAACCAGCTTTGTAAGGCTCTTGCATGCTGTCTTCCAAAAGCCCACAGAGAGCAGAAACCCCAGAAAACATGTTAGTCAAAATAAGAGTTACAGCAGATACTTTGATTGCTGTCTTCTTGGCTACAGCCAATGCCCTGAAGCCAGTGTCTTGATTACCAAGACCTCTGATCTACTCTGGGATTAGTGGGATGAGTCTATGACAGCTTGTATTACTACAACAGATGGGATGTTGCTCTATACCAGGGCTCCTTTAGAACTTTGGCACCACTAACCAGTATATGCCATTTACAAAAGCAACAGAAAAACACACTAGGTGCATAAGTCCAGAAACTCTTAGGTTTTGCTTCAAGTATTTTTCAATGTCCTCCAGTTTCTTCACTCTTGTTTTATATTTCCAGCTGCAACTCTAAAATAAATTAACTTTAGGATAGTATTACAGTACCACATATTTACAGTTATCTTTCACAGCATTTGGATTTCCTCTCATCTGGAGCAGACAGCAGAACGTACTAACCTCTTTTACTCCCCTACGTGTACCCAATACATAGTCTGGACATGATCTGGAAAGATTGATGGTGATTGCAAATTAATTGACATGTCCTTCATCTCTGAAACAACCCTTGGCCTCTTTTCTCTTTGGTCTCTTTGGTCAGGGATGAAATCAGAATCTTCTGTTTCTTCTTTGATTGGTTTTGAACTTGAACAATTTGAAGTTTGACAAGAAAGGGGGAAAAAAAATGTCCTTTAAAGTAATAATTCTGTATTTCATAAGGATCAAACTCTTAAGATTTCTGCTTGAAAAAGGGAGGAACAACACAGGAAAGAATGAAGGTAATGAACATTTCTGTCACTCATCTCACAAACTCATTTTTCTTCTACATTTTATTAGATGCTGCCTTGCTCTCCTTCTTAAACTCAAATGACAGATTATATTAGACGCATAAATTATATGGATTATATTTCTGTCACCAGTAAATTACCTGTTAAATTTAGTTTGCATGATGATATTGACAGGTCCCTGATTTAAGAACCCAGTTTCTTTTTAGTCGTGTTTTCCACCTTTTCTTCTCTTTCGTCAAGATCTCCATCACATTTTCGAAGAACCCAGTAAAGGTTGCAAATGTGTGTCACAGGCTTATGAGGACTAGGAGAGGTTATGTTTCTCAAAAAGGTGGGGAAAAGAAGGCTTGTAAATGAGCACATAAATGAAGTAAATATTCCATAAGTATACTGGCCAATAAATGCATCTCTCAATGCAGTTAGATGTTTTAAGCAGATTTATTTTCTTAATTTTATCCAAAATTTTTCTAAGCCTAACGAGGGTTTCTGTTCCAAGTAGGAATCAGACAACTGATACATTTAAAAAATTGAGATTTAAGCTCTGCTGTTGGCTTCTCAATTTGATTTTGCTTCCAGACCTCAGGAAACATTCCCTCTACTATAAAACCATTTTGACAGATCATAGGCAGCTGAAAAGTTACAGCCCAGTTCATTCAAGCTCTATAGTTGCAAAGTTGTGCCATGTTAAATGCAATCAAGTCTCAGCAGGATGCATTAGTTTCAGCACAACGAAGTGTGATCCAGATTGATTTTAACTGGAGCTTGAACTTTCCAACTTCAATAAATGCATGCTCATTATCACCCATGGTTAAATGTCACAAATGCAGTAAGTATTTTTTGAGAGACTTGCTGATTTGTGTAACACTTCCCAAGTTGTTGTGCTTCATGAAGTACTCTAAGAAGAACACAGCCAGAAAGTCCCACCCAAATTTACAGAAACACTGTTCCATCATCATCCCTGCCCAATTAGACAACGTGGTTATGCCTCAAGTTGTCCTTTTAATAGAAGGAAGAAGACAAGCCCCCATCTGAAGGGGCATGCAATGCCAGATATGCTGTAACGAGCAGTTCACTCAATTCCAGCAACTTGCAATAACACATTGTTCAAAAACTTAGATTCAGCTCACTCTGCATTCCAACATTTTGATGCCAAATCCGCAAATCACCTCCCCTTTAATTAGATTGTTGTTGTGGAATCCCTGGGAAGTTATCGGCATCATTAAGTTTTGCTGATCCTGTTATATTTGTGAACCAATAGACTTTCAAAACACACAAAATTATAACCAAAAAAATCAGTCTGGAGATGAATAATTTCTCCTGGGGTTCACTTTGTCAGAGTCTTAAGCATTCGATCACAGGAAATTCAAGCAATTGATGAACAGACATTCCACACAGCTCTTTCTTTGCTTGCACAGAAATATTTATTATTTCAGGATTGGTTCCTGAATTATTGCATAACCTTAAGGCAACTGTGACCTACAAGTTCCATGAATAAATAGATGCTTTGCTGTCTGCGTTGAACTCAGGCTCCAACATGCAATAATAATCTCAAGATATTTCATAAGAGGGCATCCACACACTGTCAAAAAGTTCACAGCAATGATATTTCTGAACAAGAGTTATCATTTGATTTCTGGGTGACATTTAGAACTATTCGTGTTGCCTCTGGTTTACCTAAGATGGGAAATTCTGTGACATGGCGCAGCAGAAAAACAACCAAGAACTCCCTTAGTAACACAACATACCTAAACTGGGACTTTTGATGAAGGATCATGATGAAGGATCTGTGCTCCAAGGATCTCTTTTGCAAGAAAGGGCAAAAATGCATTATGAAGCAGTTAACTAGAACAAACACTGGAGGCTGAGAAGTAGTCTGCTTTCAAGAGCCTTTAAATGGACATATCAAGAAATCTGTTCTAAAGGTTTGCTCAAGAAGTATTTATTACAAAAAAAATTTAAAGTCTGAGCCTTAAACATGTTTTTAGCATTAAATAAGTGCAATAAAATTTTAAAACAAAATATCCCAAATACTGTTGTATTGTCAATGCTTCCACAAATACAAGTATTCTATAGACTGTGTGATATTTTGCATGCTCAACTGTATAAAAATCATCCCAACACTATTTTAGCTTTTATGTTTTGTTTTTTTAATCAGAAGGAGTTCTGCTTGAACTCTGAACCAGGCAATAGATTTTGTGCCTGCATGGAAAAACAGGGGTAAAACAGGGGTAACAAGTGCTAATTAAGACTCTCCCCTCATTTAACTTCCTGATCTTTTAACATGCTTTACAGGGTAAATAGAAACCAACACACTGCAGTAACCACCCAAAGAATCGTTGGCATTTAACCCCTGCAGCACAACAATCATTTTACTAGTGATATGTATCCCTTTCAGGGTTTTGGATTTTTTTACAGCTAATCAGATTTTGTCTATAAGCAGTTCACTAGAAGAATGAAATTATATTTGACAGCCGACTAGAATGATCAAAACAGAGCATTTCTTAAAAACCTCAAATTTCCACGTTGACTCGAATCTTCTTGCAGTAGCAATCTATATCAAGGTTAAAAATAAAGCATAGGTAAATGCATCTCTTGAATCAGACTCAAGTTTTTCCATTCCCCATTTATGCAAACACGAATTCCAAGGGGACCTACCTGACAGGGGTATAAGAGAGAAAGCTTTGAAGAATTTGGCCCTAACACTTAATCTAAAGTACCATGAATTAAAGAGGAAAGCCAAAAGAGAAGAAAAATAACCATTCTTTTCTTGTACACCTACGTGGTTTACTGCAGACAGAAGAAGCTTACAAGAAACTGTTTCAACTTGCTAAAATTCACAAGAGACTCCCTCCCTCCCTCCCTCGTTTCAGGCCCTGTTACAAATTCTCATCTTTTAGGATTTCAAAAGTAAGTTTTAATCCTAGCTCTGCCAATAATCTTCTGGATGACCTTGAGCAAATTGCTTTGCCTCTGTTCTTTCAGCCTAGCTGTAAAGCTGGATTAATTCTTACCCACTCGTAGTGGTGTAAAATGAATGATTGTCACGCAGTATTCTGAAGCACTACAACATGCAAGAGATAAGCAAGACATACACTAGGCTTTGCATGAACTTTGCAAAGATAAGCTTAGAAACAACTGTTCACGAGGTTTGAAGGGAAACTATCAATATTCTTATTCAAAAAGGTTTTAATTTTACATTCCAAGTGAATCCTACCCAAAACTCAGGCCATTGTTATTAAAAGCATTCAAGACAATAGGTACATCTTTGACTTGTGTCAATAAGAGTAAAGACCCTAATTACCTCTTTAATGACATAAGGCTCTAGACTTAATTAGAGGTACATATTGCTTCAGCATTGTTTCAATAGCATCCAAAAATCTTAATAAAACATTCAAATAGGTCAATTTTGCAAGACTGGTTATGCAAAATCAAACCAGTATCTCATTGCACCTGTAACGTGGCAAGACACCAAATGGTGCAGGTTGATGGCACCAGCACCCACTGATCTCAGTCACTTGTCTAGCCAGTAACCAATTAATTTGTATTTTGAAATATAGTCACACACTTGTTTTGCAAAATATTCGTATTAAATACAAAGCTATATTACCTAAGGTTCCCAATAAGGATTTTAATTAAACTGTCAGCTTTTTGAAGCCAGAGGTATCTGAAGACTTTTCTCCTTACTGGTCTCTTATTACAGCTGGATTTTATTTTCATTAGTTTCTTTCTTGTGGTGGCTTTATTCTCTGCTCTCATTACAGTGAAGATTCATAGATCAAAATGACACTTTTGCAGGAAACTCCCAATTCAGCCAACATTGTGTTTGCTCATAAAAGATACAAACCTGCTTATCAGGAACTTATTTCCTCTGCATAAATGAACACACAAGAATCACAATGACCTACAGCAGTGAAATTATTAAGTGTCAATCGTTTGTTTGGGCAGAAAAACACTGTTACAAAGAATTACAGGGCCTTATCCTTCAAGTACTTATCCAGGGAAATAGCGTTCATGCCCACATAGGTATTTGCAAGAATACAGCTTTTCATGACTTTAAGGTAATTCTCTTCTGGCTCAGCTATTTGTTTGTTTCCAATTAAGAAAGCAGTGGCAATGTATACCAGAAAACCAACCCCAAATTTCCTACGCACATGGATTATACAGTTTGAAACCAAGAATTTCTCTTCTCACACCTCAGCATGCAGAACTGCTCACATGCTAGAGAACCCAATTCCAACAATCAAAGAACTGTCATTTCATTAAAAATACCTCTTAGCAAGACTCCATTCTTGTTGTTTGACTGCTTTTTAATATCAGTTCTCTTACGGTTTAGTGGTGGATGTGAGCGTGTTAGGTTTAGAGTTGGACTCTATGATCTTAGGGGTCTTTTTCCACCTAAATGAGTCTATGCTAGTATATCCATGGCAGGACACTCTTAAGACAGTCAGGGGATGTGCCTGTGATTACTGAAGGAGATGAAAGAAAACATTTGTAAGCTGAAGAACCTCAATAATCAGGCATCATAACAATTGCATCAAAGGTTTGAAGACAAACAGAGGGATGTTCCCAGATAAATTAGCAAGATCTCCTCAGTCCTTAAATTAATATATCATTTATTTAAAAGCTTTTTAATGGGATCTTTCTGTACAAGTCCTCGGGACTAATGGAACACAACGCTGAAATCTCCTGTGGTTTCATATACTTGTTGAAAGCATTTTAAAATGTGAAGCAACAGTGTCTGAAGGGAACAGTGAAGTTGCCATTAGGATTGCTCTTCTGGCTGCAGCTGAGCTGCATTACAAGTTTACTGACCTTAGCAGCACTCACTCACTCCTTTCATGCCAAGTGTCACTACCCTCTCACATCTGCTGATAGAAGTGCTTGTGTAATTGCTTTCTATTCCAGTCAAGTGATCCCTCTTTTTCTTTTCTTTTTGCAGGCATTGCTATAAAAGTGGACAACAGTTAGTTGAAGTAGAAAGAATTTTGAAAGCCACAAAATCCCAAGCATTCTGTGGCTCCTCATTAAATATTCACATGCCTAAGAAAAAGAAACTAGAACAATAACAAAAAGGATCCAATTGAAGATTCACTAGGTCTTCTGCTACACAAGTAATTTTTAGGAGGTGGACATCCAGTGTGAATGAAACCAACAGAGTGAAGCGTGGCAGATCAAATGCAAGATAGGTATGAGAAAAGCAAAGTACTTGCATATGAACTCCATGAGCTTGTCTATGGGAGCTGGACAAAAGTAACTCCACATTATTGACCTCATGCCTACATGAACCAAAAAACATGGGGAAAATGCAAATTCAATCTCAAACAAGAGAGGTCAAAATAAACAAATGTAAGGACATCAGACCATAGACTCGTGAGGTTAAGTACATACTTGTAGTCAGACCTACTTTGTGAACCACTAGGTTTATTATTGTTAAAAACCAACTTAACTATGCTTGTCATGACATGCTTACTACAAGGTCCTATATATTTGATTGTATAATCAGGAAAAGGTTGTTTCTCTTCAATTTATACATATTCTCCAGCAGGTTACATGCACAGAATTAACTGTGCTTAAGTAAAAGATCCGAGTGAAAATTCATTCCAATGAAGACACACAAGAGGAGACAAAATGCATAGCATGCAAAAGGCAAGTTTCAGTTGTTCATCTAACTTAAAGTTTCCAGAAATACATTACTTTTATTTATAAACATGTATTAGACAATACCATTCAGAGGCACACACGAGTACTTAGTTGGCTTAAACACCTTTTCACCAATATAACCTGCATACAAAAAGAAATAATTTTTCAGACTAAAAAGGAGTAAGTTAATATGAAAAGTATATAACAAACACAATTACAGTAACTCATGCAATATCTGATAAAGTAGAGTCAGCCTACATGAATACAAATGCTGGGGCTGTCACTGCATGTGTTCTCCACAATGGTTTTGTTTCATGCAGTCATTTAAACTGGACACAAGAAAAAACCCAAATAAATCAATTAAATGCCAAAGGCAACAAAGAAGGTTAGAAGTGCAATGGAATTTCAAAACTACAGTATTAATAAAATTACAGAAGGGTCAATAGTTACACAATTAAGGGGATAAACTTTAAAGTCTTGGAGCTGGAAGACATACCAGCTCTATATTTAGATATCACTTGGATGCAAACTCCAGCAATTTTGGAGCTGGGAAATTCAGCTATACTTCTCACATGGCCATGCCTCAGGGCCTGCAATAACTGCAGTGGTATTCATAATTATCAAGATGAGGTAATTAGTCTTCCCTCCCCTTTATGTATTTGCTCTTTTTCTGCAGAGCATAGTAAACAAGAGGTCATTTTAAGTTCAGAAAGGTTATAAATATGTATATAGGAGCAACATTGGAGTTATTGCACAACTTTGAAACAAGAAGGTGGTTTCAAAAGGCATCAAATGATAGGATCATGATAAACCATTATTGATTTGCTTCTTAACAAGGCAAGTAAATTAAATGACTGTGGACATAAGAATAATTTTTGGCCCCAACTCAGTGTTGGGCTCACGTGGGAAGCAGGACTCAGACAATATCATAAAATGCCAAAGCGGAATTTAGGGCTGCATTGTTTCCACCTATCTATAGCTTAATTGTACTTTCAATTACCTGGCATTTCTAAAGCGTTTCTATTTACTTGGGGTCAATGGCATGAAAACTGTGAAAGTCTCTGGAAATCTATGTATACTATCAGTACATATGGCCTCTTGCAAGCTGCTTAAACTAAGCTTTATTCTCACAAAAGAGCTATTAATTTTCCACTCAAAGCTTATCTGTAGCAAGCTGCCAAAGACAATGATGGGTTTGTAATGAACATTAGCGCCCAGAAATATTTCAACCTGAATTTAGTGCATTTTGAAATAAACATTTCAGAAAGAAGACAGCTATCATTTGACTCCAGGGCAGACAGTCATGCATCAGTCGCTGAGAAATGGCCTAGGAGATCTCAGAAGTATGAAAAAGGTATTTCTGACATACTATGTGTATAACTGCTTTTATGGTGGCCCTCCAGTGCAAGCACTGTAAACCACTGAATACCAAGCAATTTATAGCTGATAAAGGTACGTGTTGACCCAAACTGGTACAAACATCTTTTGTCCAAGTTTGCTTGCCAAAGCACTAAAAGAGTGCTGAAATGGTTAAAAAAAAGGAAATAATTTTAATATGACTGGCTTCACAAATATCATGTAACTGAAAAACATAGATTTCCTTATATGAGCTTGCTTCAAAGAAAGAACATATTTTTATTTTATTTTTTGGGGTTCTTTAGATGTGTCCTTGGGCTTGAGCAAAAATAGTCTCTGTGTCAGTGACTTAATACAATACCCTCATTTTTTTCTATTAATGTATTTAATGGTGCCTAGCAGTGTAAAAAGAATGAAGAATGGCACACATTTATGAATTGTTCTTTCCTGTATGGCATCCAGATCATCTTAACACATTTCAGGCTGGGACACTTCGTATCTCCAGCACAGCTCTCCTTGAGGCCACTTACCATAGTAACCATCCTAAGTGTCAAGGAGAATTACATATCCTAGTCCTACACTTTCTAAGTGAAAGAAATACCTCTGTTGTTGTTACCATGATCTGATATATGACTAGAATGAACATCAACACTAATAAAATATTTAACAGCCTAGATTTAACTTGGCTTGCTATAGGGTCCAATGAAGCTTTTGACTTGATTAAATATTCCACTTCAGGGTTGTGATGCAGGTTGAGCATTTTTTAATTCTTCCCCAGAGCACCATGCCAGGTTTTCATATAATTAAGTGGGCACACTCCAGACTGCTTACAACTAGGATCCCTGATGTGACTACTGTCTGAAAACTTTATATTCTTTTCAAAACTACACATAGGCTGTCAAGTTCCTTAATCATTTCCTTTGTAGTAGCTGTTTCAGAAAGAGTTTTAAGCAATTAACTATTAAGGAGACTAAATAGATGCTCCCTCTCACCCTGCTATTAATTTTTTGATTTATTTTCTTTTACTTATTTTAGTCTCTGCTATGGGTTTACAGGTCTTAATTACAGGAGTAATTGAGGGAGAGCTGAAACAGACCAGCTTAATTTGAGGCATAGAAATGAGCCCATTTACAATATATTAATCTGTGGAATAATTAGAAAGCGAAGGGGAAACCTTTAGTTCTTTTAAAAAGAGTGACTGACAAAGCCGTAGGAAGAGAATTCTGTTTGATACATTAAAAACACACTAAATCTGAAACACTGCCATCAAAATACCTGCAACTGCAAGGAAGTAATTCAGTAGAAACAGTTCTATTTTATTTTTTTTTGCACAAATTTAAGAAGATGGAACAGCTCCTTTATTTACAGGTCTTCATGCTTTACCAGTCTGCTACCCCCTGCCACATCTTGTTAGGATGCAAGTGAAAAAAAAAGAATAAATCAAATTGGAAAGGGGTTTCAAGTAAATACTTCATTAAGGTAAGCACAACAACAGACAAGGTACGACGTTTGTATATAGAGCCAGTCCTAGAGTTAGAAGGGGACATTATTACCTACATTGTCTCTGTTCAGTGACACAGGTGACCCAACCAGCCAACATTAAATGGATTTGTCTGCTCCTACACATCTCTTCCTTAGCATCCATGAGAAAATACAGTAGCCATGGAATAAATCGCACTTCAAGCTGTAGGTGATGAATTTGCAGTCAAAGGAAGGAAAACAGAAGAATATAACAAAAACTTCCAATAAGCAGCAACAAAACATCCACGAAAGAATCACAACACTGAGCTTTCACAGATCACAGAATCATTTTGGTTGGAAAAGATCTTTAAGCTCACCAAGTCCAACCATTAAATCTTTAGCAAAGCCAGACATACACTGCTTCCTAACAAGGATCTTAAATTTCCATCTGCTGATCCCAGTCAGAATACCACACAGGTAACAGATTCAGCTGTTCTTCCTACAACTCATCTATGGGGTGGATACTTATTAAGTATTTCCAAGGTAAGAAGTACAATTCCACTAATTATAAAAATAATACAATTGTTATTCTGCAAATTAATCTGTAGGTGTTTTCTTGTCCTGAATTAATGTTATACAAAGTAGTACAGTGGGTTTTTTTAAACTCCTATACTAATCTTTGTTAATCCATACAAATTCAACTTAAACTGGTGATAAAAGCTTCTGCTTTGAAGGAAACATCAAATAATACAGCAATTAGCATGTAAAATAAGATTATTTCATTGGTTTAGCCCCTAGTTCCTACATTATTCATCACTCATAACCAGAGCATATAAGCACATTGATTCATGCACATCAAAGCTAGGTGACTGCAGTTAGATGTAAATACCACACACGCAGGAACAAAGATCACTCAGTTATCAATGCCAATACTTAGTACACACTGTACTACCGTGAATTCATTAAGTATGCACTCAGCAATACCTCATGATCAGTTACAAGCATGTGGTTGGGCACATCTACATTTAAAATCCTGCACCATAACTGCAGTGTAAAAGTCAGAGCATTCGCCCCAGTCTCTGGCCATCATAAAAAGGAAGACCAGAAACACTGAACATCCTCAGCACTGCACTCAATTACGAGGGCAGAGATACAGCAGCACACCAAGAGACACAGAATCACAGTTTCTTCCTAAGAGGTGCACTCTCCAAAAATCCTTTCAATTTCTAATTTTGTTATGCTGTAAATTGAGGTTGTAGCCCTGACTTATTTTTTTCTGTCCTTTCAAGATCTCATCAGCCACCAGCACGGTACTTGCAAAAAGCCATCTGCAGCACCACACAAGTCTCCCTAAGACTCTTCTCCCCCTTGTACAACAATATTTACTATCACATTAAATGAAATACACCTCTGCACAGCAGAGGTTTTCATGTCACCATTTGTGAGTAATTTCTTTGGGGGCAGTAATCAATAAAAAGTTTAAATGAAAACTATGAACTATACTCCTGCTGCATTTAGATCTAAGTAATGGCATAAAAGTGCTTTCATACATGTTAGTATGAAATTCAGAAAATACTCCTCCCTCCCCTTCTAAAACCAGACACAGACATTTACATTTCAATCTCTGTTCACAAGCCTCATGAGTATACATGAACTGCATCAGCTGCATGCAATGAGGCTTAAAAATTCAAGCCTAGGACTAAGGACTTCTTCAGAGCCAAACCCCAATTCTGAAGGAGCTCCCTGCACTGAGCACGTGTTACATTTGAGCCTTAACCCTTGGGCTGATTGACACAGAAGTGTCTGGTTTTCACCATTATTTTAATGACAACGCAGGGAGCAGTTCCCTTTGGAATTCAAGTGTTTGCAGGCATAAGGTACTTGCTGAGACCTGCGGATGTGCTACTACTTCATTGCTGAATGTGTTCATCATTTACATGAAGGCTTCCTCACATGTACGAAAAGCACCTCCTTGCCCTCCATCACAGCGTTACTGACTGCAGGGCTGCTCCTAAACACTGCTCACTGTAAAGCCAGTGCAGGCCTTAAGGTAAAAGCTGTTCTGGCAACTGTGCAGCAAGAAGGATCCTAGGGACAAGCCACTGAGGTCTGCCATTCTGAGCTCCTGCAGCAAGCGTCTGTGACAGGGAGGAATTGGCTCAAGCCAGATAATAAAATTATTTGCAGCTCTTGGAAGTAAACACACCAAAGCACTTTTAATCTCCAAGATGCATTTTATTAGCACATAACCTAGAACAAGACCCATTTTTTTTTTGACAGGGAAAACAAATCTACTAAGCAAGAAAGATGTAAAGGTTTAGTAATGACTACTTCAGTGCCCACTGGGCCCTGGCTGATGGGTCCATACCCCCACTGCTGCTCAAGGTCAGCAACTTTCATTGGCTTCCTGAGACAGGCTCCTCTAGAGCTTAGGGGAAGCTCTTCCCAGTGGCCATGAGTCCTGACTGTGGCCGATTCATCATCATTACAAATGTTATATGAAGTCTCTGTGCTGTGTTCTGAAGGCATAAGAGGAATAAATACCAGCTAGTCTGCTTGGATAACATCTACTACAGACACCAGCAGCTCTCTACAGGCAATGGAGAGAGATAAACACACTTAGTTAACTTCTGGAAGAACCTCTCTCCTCTCACCAGCTGCAGGACTAAACCTAGGGAGGTCAGCAAAAGAACAGAAGGTAATCTGTGTGTATTTTCCACTTACCAGTAATAGCTCATTTGCAAACATCATTTTAAAGGGTAGATTAACTTGCTAACAAAGCACTGATTTTCTTTTTTAGTGCCACAGTCATAGCAACTCTAAAAAATAAACAGATAGTATGTAGTAAATGCACAGAAATAATAGAAATGACAAAAATAAGCAGCAGCTTTTCCTCCCTGGTGATTGATATATATGTAACTGTGGGAGGAACGTGGAGCTTTTAGAGACCTTTAGAGGTGGTGACAGATTAATAGGTTGGTATCATAATTTTTGACATCCTTGCAATTTTGGTATTCTTGGGTTTACAGACAAACTAAACACTGTAAACACTTCAGTGCATCAGCTGTAGCATTACACATGTGATCAGGCCACTGGTAACTTTATGAAATCAGACCACGTGTATATTAAGACCATGTGTATATTTCCAAGTCACAGAGCAAGTCAGCACCTAACAACAGAACTGTGTCAAAGCACCACAACTATTCCAACAACTTTCAAAAATTGTTTCCTCAAGGAAACTCCAGCAATATTAAAAATGAGGTCTGTTGAAGAAGTGTCATTGCCTCTAGTATAAAAGCAAAAGATCTTAAAATATTTTGTTTCCTGAATATTAAGTTCCATGCTGGGTAAAGCAATTATCACATCTTTCAGTTTCTCAATCCCCACATTATTTTATTAAAACTAATGAATGTTTTTAGCATAGAAGAGACTAAATAAATTTGTGTAAGATTATAAATCAGCCTACACCCATCCCTGTAGACTTAAACACTAACTGTAAAAGAAGTAACATTTACACAGTAAATAACTATGTTACATTCTGAACCTCTCCTCATAGGATCTGGTAAATCCTTTAATTCAGCAAATGCCTGAAGCTAAATTGGAGGGGGCTGGAAAAAAAGAAAGAAAGGGGTCATGCAGGGCAATGTCAAGGTCACTCATGGACAACATACACTTCACAGATAATCCAGTTACAAGAAATCAGGCCTCTACTTCAATAAAAAACTTGGATTGTTGGTGCTTCAGATCATTTATTCCCCTAAGCACTCCAGAGCTCAGACTCATTGGGCTGTATTGAGCCATTAATTTAATCTTTTATGATGGAAAAAAAGAGGAAGCAATGAAAACTAGAAAAGTACACACAATAATCTATACTGTTCACAAACTAAGTTAGTACAGGTGAGTTCAACCCGACATCTATAACCCTGTCATGGCAGATGAAAATTTCTACGTCCTCCCTTGAAGAATCACAAACATTTCACAGAATTCCTAACACATAAATAAAATACAAATTATTTTTCATATTCCAACCAATTTCAAATCATGCAACTTCCCCTTCCTGATGACCAAGGGGTCAGCAAGGGCCAGCTGCTCCCTAAGGAACAGTAACCAAGGAACAAAAGCCGAGGACAATACACAGCCACACCATACCTGAGCAAGGTGAGCAGGGCAGGCCTAGGTAGTAGCCAGGTTCAACCACGAGTCCAGATCACCAAGCAACTCCATGGTGTAAGACTGAGCCAGGAATGTGAACCAGGATCATGCCCAGTGATAGAAACCAGAGCAGCCCAGCAACTGCTTGGCATGTCCATAGCAGCCAGGCAGATCCCAAGTCAGGTCAAGAAGTGAGTCTGCAGGCTGGGATCAGAGACACTCTCAGCCAGGCACGGGCATGACCATGGCTGAACTGGAGACCCACACTCCTGCAGCACAGCTCAGGAGAGAGCCAAACCCCACCAAGCTGAGCTGAACTGGGGCTTCTGGGCCCAGGGGAGGGTGTAAGAGAAGACTCCAGGTGAGGCTGGTCAGGGCTCTTGAAGCCTATCAGTGCCCTCAGGTCCTGACAGAAACACATGTTTCCATTTTTCAAGCAGCAGCTGAAGCAGATAATAGCTTTCCCAAAGGGAAAAAAAGAAGCAGTGTAAGATTTCAAAAGAAATGTCTTAATTTACAAAGCCTTGTGACTTACACCACAGCGCTGTTTTGTCAATGAATACAGGTAGCTCATTTTTATGGTCTGTGGTTATGCCACAAAACTATGCTACTGTAAGAATCAAGACCAAGGCAAATCTGATAGGGTTGTCAACATGAGAGGAATAGAAGTGATTTTTATGCAGGATATTTAAAAGCTAGAAATGTTGGACTTGAACCTGAGAAATGCTGACCATTTCCTGGGAGGTTGCAAGGGTTCAACTTCCAGCATCGCTCTCCCTCTGCTCACATCTCAGTCTTGGGTTTATTGAAGTGTCCAGGAATCTCTGAATCATACAGAAACTGAACTGGTGAATAAGGCTAATATTTTTGTAAATGCCTTAATGCCATGATTGAGTTAATTTACACGGAGTTACAGGAGTGTATTAAGACACTAAGCAGACATTGGTTTGTCTGCATGTGGATATGTGCATAAGGGTATCTAGGCTTTCTGGCCCATGAGTCACAAGCAGATGTTTTGTCCTAATGTTTCAGAAGCTAATGTGCACTAACCAAAACTGCCACAAAGACTAACTAGGCTCATGGAGACTTTCAGCACAATTTTTAGGCTCATATTAACCAAATCAGCTTGATCTGGCTTTTATTATATAATCATATATATGACAAAGACAGCAGATTAAAGATCATTATTAAACACACAGAAGGAAAAGTTCCATTTGAAAAAAAAAAAAACCTAAGCCTGTCCACCTCTTGTTATGAAGCATTGCTAAAACATGTTTTATTGTGGTTTTCAAATGGAAAAAGCTGTCCTTGGCTAATGGACATTGATTTAAAACTGCAGTATTGCTGTCTATGAACTGTACACATACAAATATCATCACATTATTTGGTGAAAGTTCTTCCTTATCCATTCCTCTGTCTCTGAAAATATTATCTTGGGACTCTGACACAGACAGAAGTTTGATTTGGCAGCCTGTTTCTTTTAGAGGTGAAGCAGAAGGACTAACCAGCCACCTTCAGAGGGCTTTCAGTTTTGCTGAAAGTGAAGTTATAAAGTTGTTAAGGGAATTTCTGAAACTTAATTCGTTGCCTGAGGGATTCAAATGTTTTTTAAAAGTATTTTTCATATACTGGAATGTTTTGAGTCATGCATTCCTGTCTTACGGGCTTCTTACTTATGACCTTCAGTTCCTCAGGGCTATACTGCTCATGTAGCTATTTTTTTTTCCCCTTCCTTGGGAAGCTCTAACATATTATTCTAGGAATTAGTAATTAGGTAGTGCTCTGTTTCTATCTTTGCCTCTTCACTGGTGGAGAGGGCTTGATTCCCCCCTCAATTCTCACTTCAAATGTTGAGAACCAAGAGCTCTCCATGCTTCTGAAGGTCAGGACCATTGGTGCTCAATCCTAATCCCACTGAAGCCAACCCGGCCTATCTGTTTTCCTTGATTTAATGGATCCTAATCCCACTGAAGCCAACCCGGCCTATCTGTTTTCCTTGGTTTAATGGATTTTGACCCCACTGAAGCCAACCCGGCCTATCTGTTTGCCTTGGTTAATGGGTGGGCAGCAATGACAGAGCACACAGGGTGTCCAAACACCTCTTTGCAAGCCTGAGCAGCAGGTTCATGCTTAGCTTTGCCCATGAACAACCCTGGTTCACTTCAGAGGGCTCTGGGCTGGTGCCTGGAGTTCTTTGCTGCAGGTCCCAAAGGGCACACTGCTTCCAGGACCGTGAAACCGATTTGTGTGGTTTCCTGCACTTATTTTGGAGCAAAGTGGGACCAGAGGCCTGGCCGGGGCTCCCTGGGACTGGCGTAACCCCCGGGCCCTCTGCAGGCACCCAGCAGCCCAACACGCTGACCTCCACAGGCCATGGGGGTACGACTTGCTAGGCCAAGGTTTAAACAGAAAGGTTTAAACAGGGTTCTCTTCCCCAACGCCCGACCTCTGCCCGGGCGCCGCTCCCCCCCCACCCCTCAGCGCC